>JAQFZH010001388.1:0-21709 GCA_034695485.1 Entomobrya nivalis
AATAGATCGATCGTTATACCATGCAAAATACAGTAACTAAGACATTATATTGTAGTAACAACAAGTGTACTATTATTAATGAAAGTAAGATAAGAATGAAATTGATGAAGTGTATAGTGTTAAGTTAAATTAATGTGTGCATTGGGTGTAATGATGTATGATATGTTGATATGTACGTAGGGGTTTTGAACTACGCTGATAGCAAAGATGCGATCAGTTTTTTGCTAAAAACCATACTGAAGAAGTTGAAGTGAGATAAACGGAGAGAGAAATGGATATTTAAAAAAAGGGCTAGGCCAATTCCTCCGTTTTTGCCCCAATCGCCGACTTTGTTCAGGAACCATTCCGAAAAAATCAAACGTGTAGATGTTATGCCCTACAAACAAATTCGGAATGTCTACCAACTTCATATCATATAGCTTCGCTAGATCCGACCTTTTTGTTAACCGTAACAACCATTTTTTTTTAGTATGACCATTGACCGGTTCTAGTATGATAAGCGTGTACACACTTTGATAAGCGTGTACACTAACGTACTCCCACAGATATGCAAAAACGGCACCATTATTTTTCCGCAAATTGCAAAAAATATTTGCAAAAATGTGAAATGTAAACTAGTAACGCTTGCCTTATTCCGTGTGCAACAGAAGCGGTTTATTAAGTTAAGATGAAGCATTAGATGTGTGATGTGTGCCGGGAAAATGATAAAATTGTAATTACCCAGTATCACGAATCTCACAAAGTCAGTCAAGATTGCTTCGTGTGATATGCTCTCTGCGTTTCCTGTGTGCATTTTTATGTGCATGGCTGTTTTCTCTTTATATGTTATATAAGCTGTAACAATTTTGAAATGAGATTTTTTCTAGAAAATGTTAAGAATATACGTACAGCTTACAATATAAATATGAACTATAAAACGAATGGTAAGTTTTACAAGTATTTATATAAATGTTTTCAGTTTACGCCAGACTTCAGGTATGCTCACTACAACAACATTTTATAATGTAGAATGTAACTCGAATAAATGATAGTGAGTATCTAACATAAAGAATTAATGACATGCAATACTGATGATGCGGAATAAGAAAACCATCATCATCACTAATCCCAATCAAAGCTGTCCTGGTTTCATTGAACCTGTATAGGTATTGCACTTTTATCCTAGAATAGTTCTAGCTTACTCTCACAATTCAACATTTCTTTCCTCTGAATTCTTATTACAATAGATTCAGACTTAAGATTGCTCATCTGAATAAAAAAATAAGATTAAAAGGAAATAGCTAGTCTCGGTGTGATTTGCAACGCTTTTCTCAGCGCAGCGCAAGACGACAACATTGCAACTTACTTTTTCCCCGCTGCAGCGTTGGCTGACGGTGTGAAGTGAATTGTGAATTTGGTTGTATTTACTTCATATATATTTGCGCTTCACTGACTGACATTTTTTCCACAATCTTAAGATTTCTTTGTGAACGAGCAGGTAGCAGATTCATCTTCCCATGAAGCGTACTCATCGCATCAAGATCACATCACAAAATTTTAAGAGAATCTAGAACCAAAAATTTGCATTTTTTAATTGAACATCCGTTTTCCATTAGATGTGCTCTGCGCCAAGTGGGGATGCCAAGTAAGAAGCTAGTCACTAGTCACTATTGGTTTACGTTATCATAATTGAACATCATCAAATTGAAACTATCAGCACATCGAGCTGTGCCTGGTAATGATAATGGCGATGATGGCACGAGTTAAAAAATTTAACAATGCCACGGCTTATCAATACTGGTGTACACCTCAGGTGCTTCCTTCTTTCTAGCACCATTAATCCATTCATCATCAAGACAAGCTTTTCAAATTACTTATCATCATAAGTAGCAGTACCATATCACAAAAATCATATCAATCATCTTTTAGCATCAGTTAGCAGAAAAAATAGAGGAACAAAACAAAGACAGATACAACACAGGTAGACTGTACTGTACTAACATTTTTACTCCAAGACAAGGAAAATAAAAAGTAGTAATAAAATATTTCCTTGTCAATGTTCAGCTGATTTATATAATTTTGACCAGCAGGTAGATTGAAGAAGGGGAAGTAGGGGCTCAAGCACATCGTAGATAGCTTCAAAATTTATCTTTTATTATGACGCTCATCACAAGTTTACATCCAAACTCAAAGCAAATCTCTCAAGTGTATCCGTTTACGACAAGCTTCTTTCCTATAAAGTCCTACGAACAAGTAAGTACTTGTGAGAGTAAAATGTGCTTTTAAAGGAATTTAAATACCTAAATTTTATGAGTGTTCCTTTTTTTCTTTTGGAACAAATGTAGATGAGTATCTACAGCTGAAATTTAAAGGCCCAGTCAGTTTTTTAGTGTTGTCGTACACTCCAGACTTAAATAATGATATCTATAAAAAAAATAGTAGAAATCATGGCCACTTCGTTGTTTTCTTCCTTCAGAGCAGTAAGCAGTATTTCATGTTGGCATTTTCTAATTTCGTGGCCATCATTTCTCATTGTTTTAAAATCCAGCTAATTACACAATCTCTGTGTCTGCTTTCGAACAAAAAAAATCAGATTTTCCCGGGTTTCAACTGTAGCATCTCGCATTTTATACACATACATGAGCAGTAATTAGAGTCATAAAACACAAGGATGATAGTAATAATAATAAAAAGCACTTTTCTTTGCAGAATTTTTGCGCATGATGAGCTCGGCGTGTCATTGCAATGTGTATTGTCGTGGTAGTCGTGTATTAACGTGATGCGCAAAATGTACGTGACCATCATCAATTTCGCAAAGACAATGCATACCTTAATTTAAAGAGCAGCAGAGAAGCAAAAATTAAAGCTCTCAACATCTTTTCATTATGTCTGGAATTTACAACATTTTCTTTAAAAAACGTAATATGCGCTTTTCATGCTACGTGTGTTTAAGTATACGTGCTCGCCCATTGCTCACGTATAATTTTTGATTCCATGAGACGAGCAATATTTATCTTTATTGTTTTGCTGGACGCGACGCTCTCCACACTGTCATCATTATTATTGTCATCCTTATTTTTTTGGCTTTGAAGAATAAAACGCATCCACTGCAACGACAAAAATATAAAATAATTTTCAGGCTGTGAGCATAAAATTTAAAGTTTCAGTTAGGTTGAACATTGCATAAGCACATGATAATCATGATGGTCATGTAGGCATGACATGTGATGAGTTTAGTTTAAATACCCGGCACTCGGCACTACTACCTATATGATCATTTCCTTTAAAAGCTGTGTATCCACCTTAATTTTCTCCTTTTTGAAAATGCACACATTCGCCTCTCCCCCTTCATACATCACATTTGATTATGCCTGTCATCACATATCATCATGTGAACTTACTAGTGTGTACAAACTTGTTACTAAACATATCAATTTACATTTTAAACTCTCTAAAAAGTAAACTTTTCCTCCAAAAAAAAACTTTAGAATCTGCAGACAAACTAACTTAACCGTGTGAGTTTTGAAATACCATTTAAAGCCCTCATTATACAAAAGCCTCCACAAAATGGTGTACTTGCTGCTTATTATCTAATATGCAACTATGCTTTTTGGGATTTTCCTTGCGAATGATTTTTTCTATTTCTTCACATGTCCGCCCTTCTTCATTTCATTACGCTGAAAACTTTATGGCTTTCAAGTGATTTCGTTATCCACAAAAACACAACAATGCCAGAAATAATGATACATAACATTTCATGAAAGATAATGCAATCCTTTACTGCAACACTTGGAGAGCAGTTAATGCTCATTATTATTATGCAACCTGTTGCGGTAAAACATTTTAGCATGAAAAGACTCCAAAATTTATGTGAATGTGAGAACTTGGGAAAAAAAGAAAATTCAAGCAATGATAAGTATAGTATTATAGATGATAAATAACCACCACCATCGTTTTTTTCTCCAACTGCAAAACAAAGTCTTTTTTATCCAGAGTCGTCGACAAGAGCGAGCCTTGTTTATATTCTATTTACTCTGAAAAAAGTGCTAACAGTCTGCACTGTTGTGAATGCATGCATTGATTATTATTATGTAAACTGCGTAAAATAAATATTATAATGACTCTTCAATTCGTTTATAATGCTGATACGATACGGACAGAGTATACAGATTACAAGCAAGGTTAAACACAAAAAAAAAAGATTACTACGCTTATAAGTTTAACGTTTAGTATGAATAAGTATTCCATGAAAAATGCAGGCATTGGATTCTCTCTTTCATTTTTTCTGCAGATGCCATACCATAATCATTATATTACGCCTTTCGCCTTGCCATTCATTGCAGCTGCCATGCATATCTTTCGCCTTGGATGAATGTTGCAGTGTCAGCAGCAGCATCAGCGCTTGTCTCTCTACAATTTTTGTATTCATTTTTTAACAACCACCAGCGCAGCAGCCTTCACATTCGCATTCACACTCACAACTGAACTAACTGCCTTGACTGTGAACTCTTTTTGCTGCTGCTGTCGAGAGAGAGAGATGAGAATGAGAGCCGTCAGCAAAACAAGTACAGAAGTAAGCTGAGTGAGTGTGTAGAGAGTCGTCACGAATTAGAAACTGCTACGAATATATTGCTAATCCATGTTGTGTCGTTCGTGATATCTGACATCCTCTCAATAAACTTGGTTGGTTACCTTTTACTACACATTTTTAAGTATAAGTATACATGCAATTCGTCTTAATAATTTTGAAGTAAGCAGAGATACAATGTATGAAGCAGTCAGTGAGTATGGAGCAGTAAATGTTTTAAACCTTGACAAAAATCACGATGATGAAGATTGCATTTTTGATCAGCGCCCCGTAACAAAAACGTTATGCATCCGTGCATTTTCTTTTTCTTATAATAGCCATATATAGAGAAAGAACATGCATGGTCGTCACATTACTTGCTTTAATGGCTTTAGGTAGGCATTTTGCGTATTTCCTTCACTGATTTTTTTCCTTGTTAAATGTTACTGAAACTTGATTCATATTGGTAACATGGTCAAAATAAAAATGCCGGCATCACACACCAAAATGTAAAAAACGAATGTGTGTGTTGGTGTGATGGGATGCGATGACGGCGGTGCGGTGGTGTTGGTGTTACTCCACTCATATACGTCTAGTTAGTTAAGTTAGTTAATAGTATTATTGCGTTGCCAGTTTTTGAATATCATTTTTCCCATTACTGTTGATTTTTTAACGGTTGCAGGCAAAGGTTCTTAATAAATACCTAGTCAAGTCGAGTACCTACAACCTAGAGTGCAGCCTCTTTTGACTTGTTTTGTTAGTTTTTTTTGGCTCGTCTCGTCGTATGGTGTATGGTATGCCTTTTTATTAGCTTTTGTGTAGAATTCTTTTTATGACTGACACTGTACCATATTCCCATCACTCTTCTCTTATAAACTATCATTCTACTTTCAATCAAGTCAACAAAAGAGATACGTTCATGATGCACTTTTTAAGAACGAAAGCTGTTTTGCATCTTGTTGTGTCCTTTCCTTGGCTTTGACTTTCGTTTTTATTTGGCATGCATTATTATTTACCATAAACGACAAAAACCATGAGAAAGATGATGGGTTGTTGGGGTATGCGAGAGAGATGAGATCAACGTTGATCATCATGATCATTATTTTGTGTCTATATGTGGTTATGGGTTTGGGTCCAAAAATGTATGTACAAGTGAGCTCTAGTCTCTCTGGAGCTGAGATTTTTTGATGATATAATAGTTATGTCGCGTCACATAAATTAGAAAATGAATACTCAAAAATATACATTTATTTTTGTGAGATTTTTATTATTATTTTAGACTTTCAGTAACATGCAGAAATAGTCGAGTTGTTACATAATGCTAAAAACTGATACGGAGGAGGGATACAATTCAAAGTTATGTCATTGGCTGGACAAGATTACAGGTTTTTAAGTGGGGATATGTGAGTTGAAACGATACACCTTCTCTATTTTCTCCTGAAAGTATACCATTCCCTACAAAGAAAAATCTATTTTATACTCGAAAGAATCCCGCTGAGAATAAAACCAGTGCACAGATATTACAATCAATCTAGCCAGTCAATGTACCCATTTTTACTTTTCGTTTGTTAGATCATGAAAATATTTTATTCAAAGATGAACATTTTTTGTTCGTCACGAAAAATGTGTGGGGAGAATTGAATGTGATGATGAGACAAGTGTTGAAAAGATTGACAAAATCTTCAAATGTCAGATGAGCCAGAGAGTAGAGAGGAAACTTGATGAAACATGAGAACATTTTAGAATGAGAAAAAAGCAAAAATATGTTATAGTGTGGTGTATGTTATAACTAAAGTTAAGTCGGTCGGATGTATGGTAATGTAGGCAATATAATGGGAAGATTTAGATGATAATGATAAGAAGTAATTCAAAATAGGTAGGTACACAAGGAACTATTCACCGCTTGAGTCATTAGTGTAGTTAATATGCAAATATGAAATGCATTAAATGTGTTCAATGTGGCCATAAATATGTATCTATTTTTGCCGAATGAATGGGGCATAATGAACTACTTGGGATTGAAGCAGAGCGGTCAAAATACGTACAAATCTTATTGTGTTCCAGCATGTTTCATATTGCACAACATTTTTACTTAGTATTAATGAACGATCAGAGGATTAAAACCATGATAAATGACCTCACCCTCATAATATATAATGAGTAATGAAACGATGATTATGTCAAGAAGGAGTGAAAGAACATTTTATGACATGTTTAGTAAAATGAATAAAATACCATCTAGAACATTACATAAATTTACAGTATGAGTTACGGGAAATTGTCAATGAACTGAAGACTATATTTTGAAAATGACTAAGGCTGTCACCAACCAGTCGCCACAACCTTATTTTGTGTATCAAGGAGTTATCTTCATATGTTATCCTAATTTGTTTATAAATTTATTATCTGAAAGATAATTCATGGAAAAACTAATAAACTTTGGCAAAATTGGGAAAATTAACGGTTAAAAAAAGAGAAAAACTGGAAAAAACTGTCCAAGAATTTGCATTACGTAATGAATTAAAAATGGTATAGGTACATAACGTGCCTAAGTGTTTGATACCTGTTGCTTGCTGCATACGAACATACAGTACACACAAACACACAGTAGAAGCATTGAGGTCCTTTGAACAAAGTATTTTTTCTCTAATGCGCATTTTATCTATTGAACACACTGCCGGTTTATCAAACTTTTTCTGCTTACAGAACACCGGCATAAGGTAGGCAAAGAAAACACTTTTTATGTAGATTATGTAGGGCACCAAACAACAAACACGGTCATTTAAATATGTATATTTATAAAAGCAAAGAAAAGTAAATACATTAAGTGACAAAAAACTACAAAGTATGCAATTTGTTTTACTTACCTTTGTTGATTTGCAGATTGTCAAATATATACCCAATCACAAAAAATTCTCCAGTCTCGACTCTCTCTGTAGGGATGAGGGTTGATTTTGCTTTTAAAAATCGTTGATGATGTATCACAGGCGAAAAAATATTATGCAGATTGTTGCTGTTGATTATAAGCTTTTCCCTCTTCTTTTTTATATTTCTGTTTAATGAAAGGCAGTGAAACAGATTCGTTGATTTGATATGAAATTATTTGCAGTCTCTCAGGAACTTTTTACAAAAGGTAACCTCTTTTGGTCTGGGGTCTCCTCTTCAAAAAAATGAACTAGGCAGTCTTCTTGCTCGGGTAAAAGTTTTTGGTCAGGTTTCCGAAAACTTTTAATAAATTCTGTTTGTTGCAATGGGTGTAAAATGCCGGCTTATGGTATGGTTCGGTATTTTTTCAGTCGTAAGTTCAGCAGCAGCAGCAGACAAAACAAATGCAACAGGTCTCCTTTTTCAGTTCAGTCTGTTGGTAAGGTAGGTGTATATGTTTTTCCGTCGCTCCACTATTTTTGCTTTCTTGCAACTCTCCTGCAAGTTTAAATGGCAAATGACAACTTGAAACGTTACATACAAAGAGTTCTGAGTAGAGTTTTTTAAAATCTCTGTGCACTGTGCTGGCTGATGTTCTCTTAGGAGAGAATTGAATTCATTGCACCATCATCACCATCAGTCTGATTCTCTATATTATAATATGCAGTTTCCCTTGTTATTCCCCTCCTAACACAACAAAAATACCTTATTATTTTTTAAAGAGTATTTTATATTATTAAACTAACAGACTCTACCCAATACCCATATATATACGTACAACATGCATAGTGAGTACATATTGGCAATTGCACTCTTCTCCATTTTCATCCACTATTCCAAATATGTTTTTCACAACTTAAACCATGATTATCATAGAAATACCAACATGACTACCAACGCATCGTACAGCAGCATGAAAAGATTCATCATATCATTCATTTAATACAAGTGTGGTGCATTCACATTCCCAACACATACACCACTCTCTCATCTCATATTAACGTCTGTGTCTAGGTTAGCTGAGAATTAAAGCGCAAATCAGTAAAAAAAGCAGCAAAATAAGCGCTCGATCCAATGATGTTCTTTACTTTTTACACAAAGAAAAGTCTCCTCAAAGACACAGTTACTAACTAAATATTACTAGAACTTACTATATACATGAATTCCATGTCATGCCATGATGCTCTCCTCTCTCATTCAATCCGAATCAAACATATGCACTGCGCCATCATGCTCAACAAGAGCATGCGGTGCAGTAAAGTGCCATTTTGCTCCAAGCTATATTACAATTTACAATACGCAATGCTTCTTCTACTCTCGTAGTAGTAAATTAACCAGCATTAGGCTTACCTGGTCTGAAAGTACACATTACTACGTCCGCTGCCGTAAAAAATCTAGATTTTTTATAAAAATTTCCACGTAAGTTTAAAAGTCCCAGTGCGAGTTCTTCTGGTACAATGAACAACATGATCATTTTATCGCGTATCAGCCTTTTAAACATGTTTTGGTGGTAAGGTAGTTGTGGTAGTGAGCATGAGCATGGTACTCTTTCTATCACACTCAGGTTGCTGCCTCTCTCTGCCTCCTTTTTCTTCAGGTATCAGAGAGCCGGCAGAGTCAGCAAAAAAATGTATAGCCAGCCGGACCCAGATTTGCAGACATTGCAAAAAATGAGGTTTTCAGCTTTACCTTTAAAAAGTGCATCATCGTCATATGATGATGATGTGGATTGTGTGGCTGAACTGAACGTGTGGTTGTGATGTTTGTGTATGAAAATGGAGAAGGACGACAAGGCTGACATTGAATGAGTGGGTGAATAATATGGCGGATTATGAATTATCCTACACTATACTTTTGAGATGATAATAAGATTTTCGGATACACTCACTCTACCACCACCACACTAACAACCTCGATCTACCTTACCTGGCATATTTTTCTTGTACTTTGTGATTATTAAGTTGCACAGGTGGAAAAAATTCTTTAAAAGTAGATACAAAATATACACTCTCTTGTCTGCTTCAGCTTACTTCATGCTCTCCACATTGCTCACCACATCATGTAGAAAATCAGATTAGCTTTTATGTTCTTTTTGCAAAATTGAATGTATGTGCATGGAACAATGCGGTAAAGAAACAGCAAAAAGTATTACGTAAGTTAGGGTTTTTAATATGCGTTTTCACAAAAAAACCATGAAACGAAGCCCCTCATTGTACTCTTCTCCTGTACTTTATGCGCATGCATTCAGAATCATCCTTACGGAAAATTTAAAATGGCGAAAACCCATCATTAGACAATAAAAACAGCTTATTCTTCTCCTTTTTCATACATTTTCAGCGAGAAACAAGAAAAAATGTGCGAAACAGCTTCAACTACTGTATTTCTTTTTGCAATTCACAAATTGTTCCTGCGTGATTTTCTGTCTGTCTGTCTGTGTGTGTGGCAGAAAACAAGACAAGAAGAAGAGGAGATACAGACAGACAGTAGAATGAGTAGAATGATAAAAAAGGAGGAATAAGAATGTCTCTATGCATAATGTATCGTGATATTTATTCACTACTCACAATGTGAACTCATGGCGATCGTGGTGATGGTGAAGATGATTGGAGTGCCGGCATCTTTTTGCCAGCAGACTGCAGAGAGTAAGGAATTATTTTATACAAAGAATCAACATGTATTTTTTCTGGCCAAATATAATACCAATCGTACAGTATCATGATGTAGGTTTTGTTTTTGATGAAGTGCAATAACAATACAGCAGGCAGTGGTATTTAGCAATACAACTCTAGGTTTTTAGCCTTGCAAGATTCTGTTTTGTGTTGTTACCTAAATAAAAAACTAAATAACCTCTTTAAAATACCTACTTTCGCCCTTGACTATATGAGAAGAGATGACGATACAAACGAGTTGGCCATTTAAAGAGCTACAATCAGCGGCAGTGGAGGTAAAAAGAAGAGCTTTCTTCTTTCTTTTCGTTTTCCCTCGCCCTCCATTTTAGGTTGCTTAACTGAACTTGGCTCAGGTTCATAATAATCATCATCATCAATTTCATGAGAAAACTCGGCGCATGAGAGAAGAGTGTGTTCCAAGTTATAAAAACTAACAAAAAGGCAAAGGAGGTGGAAACGAGGGATGAGTTGATAAAGACGATAGAGAGAGAGGACGACGTGTCACAATATCATCTCTTTTTCAAGAGGAAAATATATTTTATGTACAAAATGAACACAGTATTGGCATGATATTATTATGCACGAGTACAATTATGATATATGGCTAAAAAGCCTACAAAACAAGTGGTGGTGTAGGACATGGTTTTGTTTGGTTGAGTCTGTCGGTGTTTTTGGCAGTGCAAGCAACATACAACTTTTTTCCTCAAATTACAGGACATGTAGTTATACACCACACGACCAAATAAATCACAATTTTTGCCGTCTCTCTCTCAAACACTCTCATGCACATACCTACGTAGTAATGATACCTTTCGACAGAAGACTGAAAACTAAACGCCACATTAATAATGACATAAAAGCTAACCGCTGGTCTTTTTAATACGATATTATGTATGCACTACCGCACAAGATACTTACGAAAAAGAATAAGAAACTAAGGAGGACGGCAATTATGGTTTAAGTACAACCTTTGAAGTTGAAAATTTTCAAGTTTTATTGTGTAAATTAAAATGTCGCAATTTGATATTTTTCTAGAATTTCTTTGTGAGTATCTATTTTACCATGAAAGGAATGTGCAGATTTCCGGTTTCT
Organism: Entomobrya nivalis; assembly: GCA_034695485.1. Lineage (NCBI taxonomy): Eukaryota > Metazoa > Arthropoda > Collembola > Entomobryomorpha > Entomobryidae > Entomobrya > Entomobrya nivalis. The sequence goes on from JAQFZH010001388.1 coordinate 11,233, forward strand.
TATATGTTAATGGCACTATTACCATTTAACTTGTAATTTTAAAGTTCTACAAACGATGGTCCTTTTAAAAATAATAAAACATGATAATAGGCCAGTTAACATATCAGATCCTAATTGCCAATGTTTTCTTTTTCTCCTATCATTAAGCAATATAAGTGTAGAGCATTAACATGATTGCAACTATTAATTTTTGTCGGGTAACGGGTTTTCACTTGATGATAACTTAGTTAGCCTTTGCCGGTTTATCATTTTATACTCAGCGGAAATTATATGTACACATATGTACGTGGATGTGGCTTAACAAAACGGCTAAAAAAATCAGATTCCGAAAGTGATAACGACTTGACGCTAAATTTTATGTCAGTTAAGTTGGCCGATTTCCGGATCCGTAAAAAATGAAAGCAACATGCAAAGCAGTAAAAACGCAACAGGCACCCTCTCCTCTTTGCCTGAAATTAACGAACACCTTAATATATGTACCTATGAAAGCCCTTGAAACTAAGCTAACGTGCTTTGGGTGAATGCCCGAAAAAAACGATTTATATCAAAATACACGGGAATCCTGTAAAAACGAAACTCGCTCATCCGGCATTGCTGTAACATTAGGGTAGTAAACATGCAAACCGGCCGGCTAACCGGTAGATCTACATCCTCCAGCAGTCCGTTGAAAGCTTAAATTCAAGAAATCGTTCATGCCTTGAATTTAAAAGTCCATCTTAGCAAAAAAATATTAAACGTTAATATTTAAGGATTTTTATCTAAATGTTTTATGTGAAATTATCTCCGTCGTAAGGGATTTAAACTTTAGCCCCTTGAAAAATGGACTTTATTTTGTAGAGGACTGAAATTATATCAACATATATATAGCAGCTGGCATGTTCTTTTATTTTGGCGATAACTTGCCCAGATACACAGCCCAACTTAATCGAACCGGCACTTTTATAAGTACTAGGAAATCAAGAAGGTGCATGTTTAACAGGAGCAAGGTGAGGGTAAATGCATAGTAAAAAAATAGGAACAGAAACGCAACATTGGACATACGGTAAATTTATCAGATAAAAATGTAAAATAAGTACGGAAGAAGGGAGAGTTTCATAAAGGAAAAAGTGTACACTTCATTTTACTTCACCTTCCTTCTTCCTCCTACTCCTCTTCGTCATTATTCTTTATTTTTCATGCCTATACACACATGTCAGTCTGACTCAAACTGCAGCAGCAAAACAAGGAAAGAGCACTTTTCCTTTTTGATATTTTGCTGGAAAACGAGATGCAGACTCTCCTCGACAGGGAAAATATTACAGTACTTTGTGACCTGCTGACTTTTTACGCAAGACAGTCAAACTAAGAATAAAGAAATAGGTTACCTGCTGGCTATTCTCTACCTTTTCGTAGTTTAGTGCATCGAAATTTATAAAAAATGAGAGTGTAACACATAATATGTGCCCTACCTAAAACTGCCGGTGTAATCATAATAACATTGATGAAATGGATGACCACCTGGCACACTTAAAAAATGCACATGCCTCCACTCTTTCGCTTGGGCTTGATGTTGGCAATGCAATGTACCTTCTTCGTACGCCTCATTATTATTACCGTACTGCGCTGCAATCGCTACTCAACTGTAAACCGGGTATGTAGACAAACAGCTTTTGCTTTCTTTTCACAATCGAATGATATGAGCTGAAGGTATTTACTGCCCACTACTACCATATATTTATTATGTACTTTACCAACGACATCATCAACATATATTCAGCAGTCAACAATATCATATCATCTGTATCTCATTTTGTCAGCCCGTCACTCATTTTTACAGTGCATACTCATATCCATGCAAGTAGATAACTTTTTAAAATGTTTTTGAACGATAAGGGAATGCAAAAGCAAATATGAATGTCATCGTCATCAAAGTCATCAGCATATCAACTCAACTGATACTCGACTTTTCCCCTTGCTCTTGTCTACTTCTACTTTTCGGTTAATGACGACAGCAGGAATGTCACGCATAACAAGGCATAATAAAAGCAAACAATACCACATTGAATATTTTTTTTAGAGATCAGCATTTTTTGGACATCTGCGTAAAGGTATTTTGCAGGTTATTATTATATCACAATTAGAATACAATCAAAAAGCCAAAACTGAGAAAAAAGTTCATACCAAGTTAACAGTAAATATCTATACTTCCCCCTTTCCCTTTCATCTTCATCCCTTCCACTACGTCATTATCAGCATCCCTCCAAACTATATGTACATTTGAATATGCAGAGAAGAGTGTGTAGTGATTATCCTTTGTGTCATTCATTATCATTGCTACATGGCCGTACCCTACTCGACTCCATTGTAAAATACTGTCGTTTTTATTACTGATGTCGGAATTAATATTTTTTGTATCTACCTGATGTCCTACAAAATACCTGTACGCACCTTGTCTTTTAATGATCATTTGTTTACTTTATACATTAATATTCTTTCCTGACTTGAGGAAAAGAGGGGGAAAGTGCGTACACATCACCGTATTGAATTGAATGAATCACCACATGTCCTACCGGCCCGGTGTACTTGTTCTCGAACACATAGAGTGGTTTGTCATCTAATTAGTTTTATTGGAGCCTGTGTGAATTAACGAACTGCCAAATGGTCTGCTTTTCTCCGTAATTGTTTGCCTGCTTTATAATTTGCCTGGTTATTTTATGGTCTATGCAGAGAAGAGCTGAGTTGATTATTAACACCGGTTCGTTCGGTTCGATTGTTAGATTGCTTATTGGTCATGACTAATAAAATAGTAAATTTGGAATAATCATTGAGCAGTTTTTCTTGTGCTGCACAAGTGATGATAAGCGGTATACATATTTGCATAAAAGAAGTGGATGCTGCTGCTGATCTGAGTAATCTAAAAAACAATTAAACGAGTAATTAAAGTTGTTTTTTCTGTAAAGATGGAGAACACACACGTAGATTTGCATATTAATTAAATTAACTAGTTCACTCACTCGCACTCAGACGAATGGTAACATGGGCTAATCACTGATCGCCCCGCTAATCGAAATAACCTACACGATTGCATTTGTGCATTGAAATTTTATTCGTTTTGACGTTCATATCTCTACGTTTGCCGCCGTGGCCGTACACATGTCTTACAATTTCAAAATTAATTGCAATCTTTGTCTAACCTAATCTTTGTCTAATCTCGACTGAAATCAATTTCATGCAGCTACTTCAGTCTGATTTTAATTGTCAATGCTTCCTGTGTATTGATTTAATTTTTTTGAAGTCAGCTTTAAGTGAAACACTGCATTTATGTATATTGAACACTTATGAAAAACGAAACCAATAGAATTTGATCTGATAATGTAGCAAGCCGCATAACTAGTCTAGTTAATTATTTTTCTGTATTTTTTTGGTTTGACTTGTTTTCAACTCTATGTGATTATGCATTCAACCCTTTACCAATCATGCTATTATGTAGTGTAGCATTGCATTGCATTGCATCATTTGTAATATAAAAGTGGAAATGATGTATTTCCCCTTGTTCCTCTTAACGTCCGAATGTATTCATGAGAATCGTATAACAATAAAAAGAAGTGTAGAAAAAACAATAACAATATCCCGTTTTATTATTTTTGTTCGTAAAACGCAACAGGATGACAGATGTTCTTCCTATTTTTTATAATCTTCCTGCCTTAGAGCGTCCACGTTCACATGAAAGACGCTCCTCGTGGCTTTGACGTAACTTTTTCTCTTCTCTCCTTGAAAAGCCATTATTGATTTGATAACACCATCTATCTAACAACCTGATTATCATTTCTCCAGCTATTTATAAAAGCCATCATTATAAAAATAAAAAGTTTTTAAAAAGATCCAATAATTGTCCAACATTTTAAAAAATTATCCCCAAAATGTATATTTTTTTCAGGAAAATCTCTTGAGATATTTACACTGTAAACAGTCTACAGTTTCAAAACAAGTCGTTTATAAACCTTGCAAACAAAAACAAGACCCGACCCACCACACATTCATCCTTTCCCAACCAAATTCCAAAGAAAATCCCTTTCATTCAAATTTCCAAATTTTGTTTCTATTTTGAAATCGCAAACTTTACAAGGCAATATACCATTTTATTATCTCACCAAAATATGGAGCAAGCTGTCCTAAACTGTGTCTCTGCTCTGCTGGCACTGACTCAAGTCGTGACCAGGGAATTCCTAGTAAATATGCCGCATTTCCGGAGTTACCTTTGTCGAACAAGAGAACATCAACAGTAAATAGAGCCAGAGAGTCGTAAGCAAAAACATCAAAAAAGCCACCAACATAGTAAAGCAAACTAACAAGTAACCTACTTGAGCTGAGTAAATGAATGAACTCCAGCCAGAGAATGGATGAAATGAATGGAATAAAAATTTGACCGAACGTGTGTACAAAAACATATGAACTATATATATGAGATGTTGCATAGTCATATGCGTATTTCTGGTTTACTAGTGGTGGTGTATGGGTAAGTGGCATGATGCCTTTCTTTTTATGAATGAATGGACCCGGAGACACACACAGCCAACCAAATGTGTGCATAGAGCTTATATCTCTGCTTGTGTAAGTAAGTACCAGCCAAACTGCACAAATAATACCATTTTATTTGTATTTAACTGACTCTTCTTGGTATGATAATGCTTAAAAACACAACTCAAGTCATAAGCACACCCAAAATCTATATTTTTCTGGTCACCACGACTGTGAAGAACACACATCACTTCCTCTCCAACCAAACTGAACTACATAAGTTGTTTGCAATATAATAACCTATTATAAACCTAATGGCAACTCAAAACCATTTTAAAACGTTGGAACAACTTTTTTCTGATGTCTTCGTGTGGGAACATGAACTCACTTCAACATTGTTTATTGTTGATCCCTTTTTCTTGGGAATCGCACGACACGACAATAATCATCGTCATCAAATCCAAGATTACATCCATAACATGCAGGATTTAAGACATTTCGTACAGATTTTTATGAATGGCTTAAGTCTGAGTGAGTTCAGATTTACCTTAACCCTAGAAAGATTGGAGATGTGTATCTTACAACCAACCCGATTTCCGGTGACCATTACACATTTTTTTCATGAACTTACATGTAAAATGTAAAGCAGAACAAGTTTGTACATGGTAAACAATAAGCTGGGAGTCCAACTCAAGTCCAAAGGTCTTTTCATGGTAATTTCATTCAAGTTGCCTGTTAAAAACATGTCTCCATGTATGTTACGTACGTAAGTACGCTGCTCCTTTTCTAACCTTGTTTACATCTTTAAGAGAAGCGTAACAAGTACACATGTATATAAAGTAGATTCAATGAATGGGACCCTCCTTGCCTTGCCACTACAATGAAGAGACTGAATGTGTGAATGAAGTAAAATGGAGATACACACGATTCAACTTCCAAGTTTCATTATATCATCAGAAATTCTTTAGAAGACCTTCTCCCGTCATCTCCCTACCACCACCATCATCATCCCCGCTTCATTTCATTTTCTTATTGTATCCTGTGCTGTGTACCTACAACTTTCTCACCCTTCACTAGTTCCTCTCTTTGTTCTTTTCGGCAGACAGGCAACAACAAGCATGTTATTTACTACTTCTCCTCTACCACTGAAAAAAATATTAAAACAACAGATTGCCTCCAATCAAGTGACTTCCTCTCTGTTTCTTCATGAATGGCCTTTCTTATCCCACCACCAAAAAAACGATACAATAAATCTGCGACTTATCTACCTACAAAACGTACAGCGACACTGTATTATAGATCTTTACGTTATCTCACCACTTGACTCACAAACAACAAAAAAGGACAGGAAGAAAACAAGAAAACCTTCAATTTTCTTTTGGACAGGATTCTGCAATGTGTTTCCGGTTAGGTAGATTTCTAAATCATGCAGTTATAATATTGAAATATAAATTCGCAAGTAGATAATTACATATTCTGGAATATTTTTAACCTTGAAAATTACAAACATTCGAAGTTTTTTTCATGATTCATGTTTTACATCCTCCCCGGATTCAGCTCAAGATCAACAATGCATTTTATTACAAATTCATGAATTTTTAGAAACACCTGCAGCAACTCCCCTTCTATGTATAACATTCGATTCAGGGCCACTTGTAAGATTTTCACATGATTGGACCCTCTAGTTTTATTCATTCCCACACAATACAAGTCACATAATTCCCATTTCCTATTTTTTGGACGGGAAATAAAAAAAATATATGTTTTTTACCAAAAGTCCTTCATCAAATCAACTGCAAACGTCAGCATTCAAGAAGACATCATCATTTTTTATACCTTTTCCTTTCTAAAGGAATTATTATAAAACCGGTGGCTGTAGAGATGTACACTAATGTACAGTACACAGTACGTCTCCCATATGCTACTTCCTGTCCTTGCACAATGCAGTTAAATAAGCTGACTTAAGGCTGACTTGCCATGCCATTGAATACCTGAAGTTTACTTAAGTGAATCGTGCATTTAGGATTATGTGCGTGTGTAATCAACAATGAAAGTAAGTAATGCGCTTCTTCTTCGACTTGCAGCGTAGAAAATGAAAGCTTTTTTATAAGATAATATTTTTGCTTATTTTGACCTTAACACGTATTTTTTTACTTTCGCTATTGCGCAAATATGATATGGTTGAACTACTTTTTATTTGACAAAAATAATTCCTTCTATACAAAAAAGAAGCTTAATAGCTAAAATCAGAATATTTTTTATGATTCTCATCAAGATAACACCATCATCAAAAAATTAACATTCTCACAAGAAAATCCCAATTTTTTCGCCTCTTTTAATGGTTCACTGCAAAGTTTCTATTAAATATACATGTATACATCCGCGCTTGCCAATTTTTTCTTCTTTGTTATTCTAAACGCGCTACTTTTTGGCAAGCCAATGTCCAGAAGCGTAATGAAATGAAGAAAGTCACATTCTCACAGTGTTTCAACGATATAGTATTGCTGCTAACCTTGTATGTACATTTAGCTAACAACAATGAACATTCACCGACTTTCAAGGTGAAAAATATACAAACTCAAGTCAAGCCACTGCGTAGCTCACAGTTTTATAAATTGTTGATTTGGTGAAATGATGACGGTGGCCCAACAAGCAAATAAAAATACAAAAAAACCTACAATGAAGAGTAACAAAATGAAGTAAAGATGAAACAGGATTTGCAAAAAAAAGAAGATGATAAGAGCATTACTGGCAATGGCAGCCCAATAAGCGGCAGTAAAGTGTTTTCATTTTGTGTGTTGGCCTGTCCGCCATATTAATTTTTTGGGAATGCTCCCAATCACCATTGTGTAAACTTGGCATTGTTAGCCAACACCATTTCATCGTCATTCATTATCACAAAAATCCTTTTTGCATATTAAAGTTGAGACAAATGAATTGGATTGGATTAGATCCTTGTAATTGATAGAGCACACAAAGTAAAAAAATGGGCTTTGGTCGGGTTGGTTGGACCCATGTTATTAAGGAGATAAGGAGCCGTGTGAACCTTCCAAAAAGTTTCCATTACAAGTTTTTAAATTAGCATATTATCATATCATGAAACGCTTCTTCTGTTTTTCCTCTTTTAGCCATCATACCCGTATTCCTCGTAACTCGACGTGGATTGCATTCCAATCTCTCAGGTAAATTATATATAAGTTGCTCCAATATATTATGAATGTGGTAATGTAGCTCTGATGACGATCACACGAAGCTTAAGCGCCAATTTTCTCCAGTAAAGAACAAAAAAGTACATTTATAGGTCAACTATGGAGCGAAACAACCAAAGAAGAAATTTTTACCCCTTGTTATAATATTTGTCCTCCCCATCCCATCTCCTCATGCAGTATGTAGTATATACCATTGAATTCTTGTCGTCATTGGACAAAAATAGTAAGTACAGCAGTACTACTTTACAATATGCAATACACACTGCTGCATCCTCTCCTCAGATCTCTGTCAAGGAAAAATACCAAACTACATTTACCAAACCAAGATGCAGTGCATTTTTATTATAATCATGCAACATATCATCGTGCTACAATCACTCTATCCATACAGCCAACACCATACCACAAACCTCTTATATTTCTTTCTAAATCTCTCAAATCAAATAACTTCTCATACCTCCACAAAATCTGCCGCTCAGTAGACAAAGAAATTTTTTCTCTCCCATCCAAACACCATGCATTCCATTTATTTCCAGCGTAGCGCTTAAAACCTTAAACTACACTACTCCACAAGGCAAAAGGGAATATAATACTGCATACCACAACCGAATACCAATTCCAATTACACAAATATGAGTTCTCATCAAAACCAAAAAGGAGAAGGGAAGCAGAGAGGCAGGTAAGCAAACAATTTTTATTTCATTGAATAAAAAAAAGATTGTTTAGTTGGTGTAATGCTGGTGATGGGGTAAGTAAAGTAGTATAGAGCGCAGTAAATTAAGGTGTGCAACGAAAATGCAGGTACAAATAGTCAAGTCAAGTAGTAGTAAAAGGTTTTTTTAGTAGTAAAAATGCATCTGATCTGTGTAAAAAAGACAGGATAATGATGATTGTATGTTAAGTATTGTAATGAGATTGTTGCAAGCATTTTATCTTGCTTCTACACTGCTACTATACTACTTGCTATGTACAGATACACACATAGTCCACACATCACATGCATACGCAAACAGTGAAAATCAATGTATTATATATGATATGATGTAAGTAAAAAGGGTTAACTAAAAAATGCGCATCTTTGTCCAATTTACTAAAGCTACACTTTCTATTCCATACATTCAATCTTTGGACGAGGAAAAAAATGTGTGTGTGGAGAAGATGCATGAAGGGAGGTAAAGAGAAGACTGACAAGAGTGTAGTTATGTACATCAGCTTTAAAGAGAGTAAAAACTTGAATCCAAAACATTGTTGAACATAGTCAACTCAACAGCAGTATTATATTTAAGATAATGCTTTGACAGCAAACAGGAGAGATGTGTGTAACAGAACATAACTAGCAAACACACTGCACTGTGTATTCTCCCTTGACAGATAAGAGATATCCCAAACATAATACTGTTTTTTAAGGAGAAGACAACTTGTTCATTTTTTGGGGTATCTTTACAGTGTATTTTACCAGAATGTGATTTTGCTTGTGATGATGATGGTGTGGCAAGGCTGACGGTGGGTGTTGATGGGATAAAAGTTTAAGAAGATACCTCTACTCTGTTGCTACTGCATTAACTACTTGTTGCTCTGTGTGGTAGTGGTGTGTGTGTGTGTGATGTGAAGATGTATGCACAAAATGCAATGCATGAAAAATGTATGAACTTTACCTACATCAACATGATCATGATGATGACAACAAGGAATACATATAATGTATTGGCTAATGTTTGTATGCTGAGGTTTTTGGTTATGATGATGATGGGATGACCACTTTTTCGCGAATGTTCGATTTTTCTTTAATTTATTTCCAAACAATGTTTCTGAACATTGGAATGGGTGGGAATTTTGGGAAACTTTTTGGTATGAGTGTGTTCGTCGTGAAATTAGCTATCTGATGATGTTTTAAATGTGCACTATTTTGCATTAAAAGATGTGCAAAAATGTGCAAAAAATTAATTGCTCAAAATTTTGAGTTTCGAATCGGAAATTTTGAAAAATAGTGATATATTGTGAAAAAGGATGTTTTTGAGAGGGGTAATCTGATTTAAATGAAAACTATTGATAATTTTGAGATGAAAATTGAACCCTTGAAAATTGAAATTTTATGTTTCCATAAAATTCGAAAATTTCCGGGTTTGAAAAATCAAAACTGAAATTTTACTCTTTTATCAGAATAAGCTACTTTGATTTAGTAAAATTTGTGCTTAAATCCAAACTATTGCGGTTTATATTTTGCAATATTTATGCTAATAGAATTTTATGTCCGCCATATTGGCAAAATTTTGAAAAGGGCATTACACCCACATCAAGGGACAAATAGTAACTATTTAAAATCTCAACACCTTCTCAATCGCTGTAGAAAATACTTTGAAAAAAACTTTTTCATAGAAATGTCAAATATCCTCCGAATACGAGATTCGCAGAATTGTCCATTTTCTCATTCCGCCATGTTAGATAGGAATAGCAAGGTTATTCTCTACTATCAAGTGAATCTGTGCAAATGTAGGGATAAAATGTTATAATTTGAAGTTTGCATGAGGATTACATACTGTTTGACAGCGTATGTGGGGTATTGCAGGACATTTTCTGTAAAACTCTCACAGCACTATGCACTCAGATAAGTATTCAGTTAATTCGGTACATATATTCTATCGAAAATGTTCATTTTTTGCGCTACAACGATTGAGGCTGTTTTTGAAACTTTATAGGCTCATTTCCACTGAGCTATTTGCAGCAAAAAATGTGGCTTCCTGAAAATGTGGTATCAAATGCTGCAGGAGCCG
>JAQFZH010001389.1:0-21706 GCA_034695485.1 Entomobrya nivalis
CAAAATGTTAATGAGAAACAGAAAGTTGACCTGAAAAATAAGAAGCATTTTTGTACGAATTTGAAATACGATACTAGTATATATTTTCTATTTATCTGACTTACCACCAAACAAAATATTATAGGGCAAATAATAATCCATATTTCATTCATTTGAGCGTATCCACTCCAACAGTGCACGTCATGATTAAAATGCATAATTGTAGACCAAATTGACATCAGAACTAAAGGTAGCACTGTATTCACGAAGTGTTCAAATATAAACTTATTCAGACCTTAAGTATTTGTAAAGTTACGAATGAAAAGCAATGCTTTCTCTTTCTCTTACACCAGTCAATTGTGTAGTAAACTTTGAAAGGAGTTCTTCCATGAAACACGTTTGTTGTAAGTTTTCCATTGATGTAAATACCTTGAATAAACATCCAATTAATAGAGGTCAGCGTAGCGTAAAGGTACACAATGAGAACTCCTTTGCAAACCATATCCTGGAAAAATTTAGAAGAACATTTTATGATCTTGGGGATCTTTGCTTTCTTTATATTTGAAACTAATAGAGAATGTGGGTAGTTGTTTAATAAAGTAACTAGCAATGCTTACAACACTTCTGTAGTATGTTGTTCGATTTAAAACGAATGGTTCGGTGATAATAAAGAGCATAATGTAACGGAGCATCAGGGCCACCATCAGATGAATATGAATAGTTACTCGGTCACACCACAATACCCTGTCAGGAGAAAATTGAATATAGAATATAGACTATAGACTACAGACTTGGGAAGCCTCAAAAACCAGCAAGAATACGACATATTTGTTTAGGTGGGTATTTCAATTAATTTTGCGGAATTTATTGATAATTGGGATAAAAACCAGATTAAACACTAACTCTACATTTACAAACATTATAGGCCGTAAACATTTAGAACCGTAAACATGAAACGTGTTCATTTATTATAATTTGCTGAGCAACATAGCATTGTTCTTGGGGTTTTTAGACATACCTAAAATAGTAGAAAATGGTGACAGCCGACAATAAGAAAATGAGGGAGATTACGGATCCAATGAACAGCATATACTGAACTGAAGTTACAAGCTCACTTTCTCCAACCTAAAGAGACAAATTCATATGTGTAGTCAGAAAGCAAGCTTAGCTAAGGAAATTCGGTTAGCATTTATTTCGGATATATGACGAATACCTCTTTCTCTGCAGCATCCACAAGTAAGTCATACGAGTCTGCACACTGGGTATAATTTGTCCAGCCACCCCATAACCACGTCCCATCTTCCTGACATACTCTGTATCCATGGCCTTTAATTTAATAAAGAACCCAAAGAAATTTGTAAATGGATTGTGCAAGGTTATTTAATCTATTGCAGATATTCGATAAGCGCAAAAAATCGATTTTAACATATATTCATGTGTGAAAATATTCCAACCTTCCAACTGTGGAGCGTAGAAAGGCTGAGTTTCCGTGAAAGCATCGAAACAAGTTCGATTAACTGTTGATCCAAGTGGAGTAGGCGGCCAGCAGTATATATTATCCCAGGTTGCATTACAATACGTACCTAAACAAAATATCAGTTTATTTTCAATATCCATTTCGGTGCGACAAAACAAATAAAGCATTGGAGGGAAATGTATCAAACTGTATAACTTTCCGGTTAAACAAATCACCATAATTATTATCCACATACTATATTGTTTCATGCATTTTACCGGTTGTTGTTGCCTTGAAGATAATAGATTCAAAGCCACAAAAAAATCAACAACTTTTTTTATCAAAAATACTTACCTTTCACCAAATCCTTTTGAGTAACAAGCCAAGAGTTGAGTAAGCATCTAAGGCCAGACTCACTTTCCCTCACAGTTTCCAACTGAGATAGCTGCCAGTCGCTTAAATTTTTCAGTTGGATGCTATCAACGTCACCAACTCTAGATCTATTTGATGTTAACACTTGATTTACTATCAAATTTATTTCTGACTCTGTCTTATTATTCCGCTGTTCAGAACTATCATCTGTGTACATTTCCGTTCCGTTATAAGGTTCTTTGAAAGATGGCTCCCTCGAAACCTCATCACTTTCATGCAACAATATCCCACTCATTATTGATGCGTTTTGGGATAACTTTTCAAAAACAGTTATTTTTAAATATTCAGATCCAATTAAGTGAAGCCTTTTCCCGTCAAATTGACAAACAAGTTATAAAGTGCGCACCTGTAAAATATCAAAACTTAAGTGCTATTTTCACAGTACAGCACAGTTTGTGTGGGTGTTTAATAAGATGCAAATTAAAGTGGCAGAGCGCTTTGGCATTTCAGCTTGTTTGGGGAAAAGAAACTCACTCGATGACATGGAAAGATGATGTCCAAATAGATACCACCAACAGAGAATTTGTTCCATTGAAATATAAATTGGTTTAGATACACCTTAGAGCAAATTGCTCTAAAATAAAGTTGATTTACAATGTTACGCAAAAGTATCATAACGTGTGTTATGAAAGGACGTTAAAACAGACTTAGGTGATGGAAATGCACATCCACTATAGAAATGACACGATTTTAGCATTTATTTTTGATGATTCACATTTCAATCAATGTACCATATGATTAAATTAAGTCACACTCAAAGCAAAATCTTATTCTATATCACTTGTTTCACTATTTTAAATATTTTGGTTTCTAAGATTTTTGGTTAAAAAATTAAATTAAAGGTCAAGGATACTGTGGAAATAAGACAGGTACAGGACAGTTCATCTTGATATTTTTGTAACGTTTAGAATTGTTAAACACTGTAAAATATTTGTTGATCGTACAATTTCTGATAATAAAAGTCGAATCAAAAAATCTTTTTGGCACTATGTTTGACTGACATTGTCACAGTAACACACACTGAGCCAATTTCATTAAAACGATTTTTCACAAAGCTCATCTTCACATTCCTTGTTTTGAAATTGTGGACTTATTTATGTGCAAAAACACACTTTGATATCAATTTTATATCTAATTCTGAAGTTTTTTGTGAAAAGGATTTGAAAATAGGGAAATTATTTTACATGTTGAAGAACAGCCCAATAATTTCCTTACGATTGATACTAGATTTGGCTGTTCATCAAATGGTTTGCTTAGTTTAGTCTAAAGTTGCCCCAAATAAAGAGCAAATATTCGGACTATTTTATTGTTAAGTGAAAGCAGGTGCAGAGAAAGTTCCTGGATGTGTTTATTTTAATGAATATACGCAAGTAACATTTAGCTTCTACACGCGTAGCTTTACGAAACAATTGATAAAGCAATCTACAAAGCTTTACCGAACTACACAAGCTATACGTTTCCACATAAATAACAAATAGTGGAACTTAAAAAGCCGAAAATGTAATGAATCGTATTATTTGTCGTACTAGAAAAAAGATTTGTTGTTGATCATCCTTAAATCTGAATAAAAGAAAAAAAACTATATTTCTTCTTATTGTTAGGTATACAAAAATTCTTTTTTTAGTCTAGATGAAAAGCAATCTTAGATCTGAATAAGACTGGTAGAAAGAAAGTTATCTCAATCATATTTTTACTTGTTACCCTTATCGTCCATATTGATGAACCAAGTAATAAACGGAAACGTTGCGGCAATATGCATTTACATTTAATATGTGAAAAACATCAAAAAAAATACGGAGGAAAATGAGCGGTTAAATTTGCTCAATCTTAAATAAATATCTGATTATGTTTTGTGGGAAACGTGAAGTTGTATTATATACGTTTGGTAATAAGAGACGCTTTTGGTAAATTTGTCAGTTTTACAAAGCTCTTCTTTGTTAAATTCTAAGAAAAGGTGCTGGAAAATATTCTAAGCTTTTTATTAGAATTATATCTTGTGCTGAATATCTGTTCTGTCAATACTTTCTCAGAAGTCATTAGCTTGAGAGAAAATTTGCAAAGATTTTCATTTTGTCTAATTCCCTGAAAGCATGAATATATAAATTGATACGTGCATATTTTCCGTTAAGCTTTTACCTTTGTCTAAAACATGAATAATGAAAAAATTCAACTGCATTTTAAAATTAATTATCTTTTGAATTTGAATACCCATATCCATTCAAATAGCTTACATCATAATTAAAGTAAACTATAGTAGACCAAATAAATACCAAACCATAGGACAACAATGCATTCAAAAATGTCAAAATAGAAGTTCAGCCATAACATCTTGTTTAGAATGGAAATTTATTCTAATACAACCGATTGTGTAGTAAACTTCGAATGTTGGGCTTCTATTCAACAAGTTTGTTGTTAGCTTCACAACAATGTAAATACTCTGAATAAATATCTAGTTAGTTGAGATTAAGATAGCTTATAGAAAGACCATGGGAACCTCTTTAATAACTGCAACCTGTAAATTTCCAAGTATGATTTTAGTTGTTTAAAGATTTACTTTTTCTTTAAAGGAAGATTTAAATGGGTTTGGTTAATTGTATCGTTGAGTGACAATACGTACGAATATTATATAGTGAGTTGTTTGTTTGAATGATTTGGTAAATAAAGGCTACATATAATACCGGGACATCAAAGCTGAAATGAGATAAACATAAATGGTTATTCTGTCGCAGAATTTTGTTAAAAGAAATAAAAGATTCAATGAAAGCAAATATAATAAATTAGAAAGTTTTACATTGGTGGAAAGGCCCCGTGAACCACAAACTGATTGAAGTTATTATATAGGTAGTTATTTTAATTAATTTAATGGAATGATTTTACGGTGAACTTTGAAGGTGACCTGAGTTTAGAATAATAGCACAGTATACAATAGTAGTAAGTTTTGATTGAGGTTTCATTAATGATTTGCTCAGAAAGTTCTGTGGTAGACGCTTTTATTCTTTTACTTATTTTTGAAGGGAGATAATGTTAAACAGAACGCTTGAAATGTCCAACTGTTTGGTTTTATTAAAGGACCCACATACGTTTGTTGCACGCTTTTAATGCGCTTAAATAAAATTGTGATAAAGGGAACTGAATATATATCAAAATATGAAGGAAGAGTGAAAAACAATTGACATTCATATAGTTTTCATTTAATTGTCACTTGGCTTGTGTTTTGTACAAAAAAATTCTAAGACATATCATAAGCATTAAACCTATTCAAAGAGTAAATAAAGTTATTAAGCAAAACATGAAAGGTCCAAGTTTTTACAATATTGAATTGCCTTAATTCCTTTCTAAGAAATTTGTTAATGATTCTTCTGCCTATCCAATTCACATATACGTGTACATGAAAATGTTTAAGAAGCACATCTTTACCTTACACTAGTCAATCGTGCAATAAACGCGTTTTTGTTTGCGTTTCTTAGCTGTGAATAACGCTCAATATTCCCACAATTGTGGCTGCTGACTATAAGCAAATGAGTGAAAGTTTTGATATAATTATTTCTATGTATTGAACCATAGCAACAAGTTCTCTTTTACAAACCTACACAGACTCAAATATATACGTTCTAGTCAAACATCCAAGTTAGCATAGCACATGTTAACTTTAATCACACGCTTGACTGTAACATCAACCAAATCGTCATTACAAGAGTTCGTACACTGTGTTTAATAAATCCAGCTGTCTCACAATCACGTAAGTACTATTTGCCAGACATATCCTGTATCAATGACTTCTAAAATAACACAATCGACAAATATTTTAAAAGTTGAGTGTGTCTGGTAACCAGATAAATTGCGGATACTTGATATCTGCATACCAGACCGGACCAGTAATTATGGAGCATACCGAGGCTGAGTTTTCGTAGAAGCATCTGTCTAAGTTAGCTTGGCAGTTGTTTCCAAAATAAAGTAGGCGGCCAGCGATATATACTATCCATGGTAGTATTACCACAAGTATCTAAAATATACCATTTTAATTACAATATTCGTAACAAAACGAGGCAAATATTTCATTAGACGCACATTTATCTATAAGCTACATTGAAAAGCAGGTTAACATTTTCCGGAAACAAATGCAGATATTTGGCCAACCACGAAATGATTTTTCGCTTTCAATTCAGTTCGCATTTCATCATTTTCCAGCCAGCTTCCGTACATTTCACTGGATTCGGTTTACTAGCAAATATACATTCCTTCTCCGTTCCATTTTTTGACTTTACGTGGCATCATCAACGAGGATATCTTGTTGAATATGATAAAATTGTTTGCTCTACACCTACTTTTAAAATATCATATTGCTATGATTTATTACCCAGTTTATTTCTCCCCTTTCACTGAAAACCTTTCAAAAAAGATTTTAAATGCTAAAATTCTTTTTTATGGAGTCTAGCTTGCCAATTAGATAAACGAACGCTTCATCTTTTGGTAATTGGATTTCCTTTCTTTGAACAAAAACTACCGTAAGCATGAAAATATGTACTTATTTAGACATTTAATAAAAGGTACATTATTTGTCACAAATTTGGTAAAAACTTGCTCCCTTTTGAATATGACACTAGTCATATTTCAGTACTTGCTGATAATATGAAGTGACAAAGTTACTCCACAATTTCATACACGATTGTAAAACAAGGAGAAGATACTACTTGGGACTTTTTCCAATGAACTAAAAGGAAATGCCGTATTGCACTCTAGTACGAACATCATTAAGAATTCATGACTTGAAATTTCATACTTGACAGTACCCTGGATGTAATGGATGATAAATTTATGTGATAATAAAAACGTTTTCTTTCACTTATGGTCACTGTCGCGTTTAAAAGCCTATTTTTTACTAAGATATATTCTCTGACGTTTTTTGACGGCATTTGTAACTTGGGTGGACTGAAATTGGTGATGCCGCACGATACTAATTGACATTTTTTAAAAGTTAAGCTTAACATTTTCAATTTGAAGTCCAAAGTAATAAAGATGTATACTCCACAAACTCAAGTTACTGTTATGAAGTCATATTGACGTTCTGAGGAACCCAATACATTTTTTTGCCATTCTATTCATCTCGTTAATTGTAACAACCTTTCTCAAACTTTCTCAAAAATACAATATGAAATGTTAAACTCAATTTCTCATCATGTTTCTATTCTCATAGCAGCTCACGAAGTTTTGAACAATTGTTTGAAGTAAATCCAAAGCAATTTTTAGTTTCTTAAAATAAATTCATTTCCATCACACACCTTTACTTTCCTTATATGTTAGGGTATTTCAATTTGAATGATATTCCATTATTTCTCCATTCAACTTTCAAGTGACCCTGAACTGTGGAAACTAATTAATGTATGTGCATGTATGTATGTAAGTCTTTATTGCAAACTCTGAGATAAAATTGATTACAATTTAAAGAGTTCATATGGTTTGACAAGAAATGCTTTGGATTGACTTATTATTCAGTGCTAGCTTACAAGCTACGAGAAAACATTATTATTAACACGTTTTTTTCCTCGACTTGAAAAATTTTTTTATGTGAAATGCTTAAATAGTGACGTTGTAACATCAATAAGCCTCTGGTGAGAACTAATAGCGTATCATTTAATGCATATTTCATAGCCCTCACATGATATTTAATGATTCCATTTGTTGTTTGAAAACTAATAAATTTATTGAGCATGGTGTGTTTTCGTCTTATTACTTATTTTTCCGAACCAGGTGTGCTCTATCGTCTTGTATCAATATAAAAGGTATAAGTACTAATGTAACAATATATTATTGGAAAAACGAATATTTTTATTCACGTTTTACCACGATTAATCTAGCTCCAGAATGTACTGTGGTGTTCATTATGAGCTGCTGGTATGCACGTAGATAAAGTCAACATTTAAAACAGGAATCGGAAGCATTTGACGCGGCAAAGAAAGACACGAACTTCGACTTAACTCACATTTTGCTTTTACATTTGAACTGTGAATTTTTTATACGGACTAATATATTAATAATAAGACCGGTAGAAACTGAAGATTTCACTTTTGATGAAATTAGGATCATTGCCAAACGCAAGAAACGGGCTTTTTTATATTTTTAACCAAATGGATGCAATCATCAAAGCAAATAAAAGCGCAAATGTAAGTAATATGAGTTCAGTAAACAAATCAAAGGTTACCTGGATACTAAATGTGGGCATATCTATGATCCTACTTTTTCATGGATGACATTATTTCAGACTTCAAATTCAAAATAAATTATTATTTGAATGTTATTCCGAGTTGGATGAAACAAAATACATATCAAACTTAAACACTCTTTTATCCTGAATTTTCACTTTCAGATATTTTGCAGTAGCCTTAAGACAGAATTTTTAGATTCTAGTCATTTTCTTCCGTTGACATCAGTTTGTAATCAAACGAATTTTCAACTTTGCTCCATTTCGGGAAATTCAGTGTTATTATTTTTGCGCAGCTATGCTTTTCGTGTAATATTTAATCTCCGTCTGGTCGATCTTCCTCAAAATCCCTTAGGTATATTTTATCAGCAGCCATCTCATTACTTTTGCCTTTTTCCAACCAAAAGCTTTGAAATAAGGAAGTCCTTTTCATGGAAACACAGCACCCCAATTAGTTAAATGAGTGTTCGTATTTTATAGAGATGGACTTTAGGCTAAAAACGCTTTTAAGCACGAAATCCAACCTATGCAGATTGTTTGGGAGATAGATGAACATTATGTAGTTTTCAGAAAATAATTCTGCATATGTCTGCTTATATTTATAAGTCGAATCTATAGAAAATGGAATTGCAATGATGTTTATGGTTATAGTGAAATTTCACTCTTAGCTTTTCACTATATATTCGAAATGGCTTTCCTTTTATCGATTTCAAATTGCATAGAGATAAGCTTAATGACAATCTTTTAGCATACTTCAAGTGGTCCGTTTTAATTGGCATCTGGAAGAAGGTGACCCTTTTTGCTATCTCCCGTCATTCCTGTAAATATTATAAAGTTTCCGGGAACGACTGAAAAGAAAACGAGATTATAGGTTTGCTGAGTGAAAGCAGTGGTAACCGAAGGAGACTGCTTATTAGTTGTGAATGAATCTAGGGGGAAAGCAGAAGTCTGTTTGACATGATGTATAAACTATGATCCTTTTTGCATGAAAATCGTGGAATTTGCAACTAGTTTCGTACAAAGCAGGACAGAATGTAAGCAAAAAGAGCCAAAATAAAACCAATGCTCGTATTTCCATTAACTGTATCGGAATTACTGGCAAGTTGCTATAATAGTCTATAATTTATAACAAGTATATACCTGCTTGTGTTGTGATCATAATTGACAGATTGTTGCTAATTGAGACCATTTAGCGAATTGGTACCTAGTTTTAAAGATTTGTATGGCATCTAATGTTTGTTTCGTTTTGGCGGTTAAGAGACGGCGTAATTCGATTGAAAAAGGGGCACAAACATCTGCACTCGAGTGACGCTGGCCTACAGCAAAACAGTTCCACTGAAATTCAAACATTAATCCAGTTAATAGCTAATTTTACATGCGAAGCGGGTTTTTACCGCCGTAATCTAGTTTGTCGAGCTTTTAGTTTAATTATTTTTCCAGGTAATGTTTGTACCTAAAACCTTTATTGAACCAAATAATTCCAACTGACAAACAAGTTATTTTGCTACTCTCCTTCGAAATTACAGGGGAAAGAGTAAAACTAAGGTTTTGGCATTTTTCGAAGAATTTTTATTTTTTATGTATATGCTAACCAACCGTTAGTACTGATATTTTTGTTTAGGTTACCTTAATTGAATAGCGGAAATTAATGGTTCATGAACTTCAGTTTTTGTGAAATTACAATGTTTAAGACATATGGCGGTCGTCTAACTTAATATTCTGGTGGTACATTGGAAATATAAATAAGATGAATATAATAATGATTACGTAATCCGTTATTTTGTAATAATCTACAAAATCTAAGAAATAAATAGGTTTTCACTTCTTGAGATCGTTCTGCTTAATTTCTGTCCACAATATGTAATTCAGCATAGGAAGCCTTTTTTGGAAAGTTATGTTACGAAACGAAGTCGTGAACTGCATATTTTTGATCCTGCTGAAGAATAATAAAATACAATGGAATTTTAATGAATGGAATATATGACACAGCCGTATATTTGTCCAACCTACCAAAAGAAATCTAACGAGCAACAATTTAAATGGGAACATTAATAAATATATATTTGTTTATTGGCTTGTTATGTATTTTTATAGATTTCTTGAACAAATGTCGTATGAATTTGCATATCTACAATTTATGTATGTTTTCTCGCTTTCCTCACCATAATTTAAAACTGAATAAAGCACATGCCTTACCCTAAAGTCTGTATTGATGGTCATGCCAAGTCGGATGTGAGACTAATAATTAGGAGAAGCCTAGAAATGTGAGTTTTGTACATATGTTTAATCTTATACATTTCGGTTTACAGTTTCATGGTTTATTTCATCTTTCATTAAAGAGAATTATATACAAAGGAAAGAGAAACCAGAAGAAAGATTAAATTTCTAAGGAAACCTTCCCACAAAATATATTTTATCTCAAAGGAAACTAATGCAAATATTTCAATATATACACTCGTTCAATTGCTCGTTCTGAGGGAATAAAAGCCCAACAAATGTGCTTACTTGAAAGCTCTCTTTATTCAACCATATTTTGTATCTGAAGCAGTGCATCGCATCGCTGGATTTAATAATGGCTTTGAATGTTTGAAAGCCTAAAAGTTTTTATGTCTAGCAAGGCTTTAAATAGATTATCATGATCGTTTACCTGTTTCTTTCTGAGGCCAGTAAAAAGTTTATTCCGCGAATTCGCAAGGCAGAAAATCAAATTAGTCTACCTGTGGGAAAAAGTCTGAACAGTATTCGACACAGTGGCATAAACAATGTTTTAAAAGTTCTAGAGCACTATTGTCACACAAATGTACGATTCGGGAAAATGATCGTAAGCATTTACTGTGGAGCCTTTACGACGAAATACATATTATAAGTGGAATCCTTGTGTTTACTTTAAGTGCATGTTAGTAAAATACTTGCAAAAAATGTTTTCGCGGCTAAGCACATTATTCACTAAAGCCAAAACGTAAATAATAGATGTACTAATCTTAATGGCTTAGCCATGAACTTGGACTCCAGTTCCCGCAATACATACATAAGAAACCTGAAAGTTTCATGGCCTGCACTTTAATAGATGGATAGTGGAAAGAAAGTTCACTTTTGGAAGAAAACTTAGTTTGTAACAAACTTTGAGAAAGTATTCAAGAACTTATAAGCAGTGTATTCTTGGATATGCATCTTACTTTACCTGTTGGGATATTTGGGCGCCGTTAAAGGACAATTTCATTTTTTCAGCCCTCTGGAATCATGGGTAGAGCTGTTATGTTCGAAGTTAAATTTATATCCGGCTATCAAGTTGCCGGCTTCAAAGATATAAGTTGGCGGTTAAAATTTTATATATCCTTAATTTTTTATTTGTCGGCGTAGTCGCTTCGTCGTGTAGTTTTTTTTATCTCCTGCCTGTGTTACTTCTTCTTGATGCTTCTTAAACTGAAATGACAAAAAGTACAAACGAAAGTTTTGCTGGTTTAAAATAAGATGCACTTTATCCAGACAGCTTGGAACGGATAAATATATAGACTGTATGTTTGTCCGAATACTTTTGGCTTAATAATCTTTAAAGTTTGTGCTTGTTACCCAAAAGTTGACTAATCTTAAGTTTAGCAAAGAATAAAATATTTTTTGTGAAACGTATTAGTTGATGCTGAGAAATAGAACAATGTTAACGTAATGCGCGTGTACTAACGATAAGTATAAATTTTACCCGCAATTCAGTCGTGCAATTGATGTGATTTTCATTAGTTTTATAGTCGTTTCTTAGTTTTTGATATTGTAAATATTATATCATTAAATTTCTAAAGAACTTTCTAAACCGATGGTAAAGCTTATCGTATACAATAATACTTCGGTAGGATTCCCAAAAGCTATACCTCTCCGAACTGCGTTATATCACATCACAACAAAGAAGTTGCTTAAAAATAAGATATGTAACTGTAAACTATTGAACCATATTTGCATTCTAATGGCACTGATTTTACATAACAAAATTAAATAATCCTTCATAGTCCAATGGTTACTAAAAAGGTCAAAAATTTATCTTGAACAAGTTTTCGATGCATGATTGCTTTCTCAGCTGACAAAACATATAACTGCTGAGTATGATGACCTCGATGCATTTTTTATTCAAACCAGTGAGATTTCGAGATTGTGACAAAAAATATGACATTTTACAATATGCGGCGATAGTGACAAACGGATAAAGTTACCACGTTAAGATAATTAAAAAGGCGCCTACTAAAGGGCACATTTTTACAATAAAGTGCCCAGGAAATTTACTATTTTTTAAAGATAGCTTTGTTGTTTACATTTAGTTTTTATACACCTAATTATTTCGAAATATGAGTAAATATACAGTTTAAATATTTTATCACCTGCACTATAATAAAACGTTGGAAACCATATACCTCGCGTATTCACAAAGTGACACTATGTTTTCAAATATCAATTTCTAAAACTTTTTTCTTACTTTAAAGTTTATCATCTTTCACTAAGCTCTCTTAATGGAATTGAAGCTCGACACAAAATACTTTTCCTTGGTGGCCTTGATCCTAACATTTCCGCTGCTGCCACAACACCACTAAAACTACTCCAAGGATGTTCCGGTGAAACTAGCACTGAACTACATTCACTACTTCTATAGCTACCATGTATACGAGGGTGTTCTACAACGTGGTTGTTAGCATTTGCACATATACGACAAGATGTGTGGGATGCTGTTGACAAGTTAGAATTTCTAGACGGAGAAACAGGTAAATTTGCAATGCTACCAGTATGCATCATCATATCCCTGCAATGGGTATTTTGAGAGGGGCTACTTGAGATTTGACTGGGTCGATGGCCTGAAGAGTGACTACGGCTGTGGTTTCCGCTGCTATGGTAGGAATCACAACAGTTGGTTGGAGAAGGCTGTGAAGTTCTTAAAGCGAGAGTAGCACTACGTCCATAAACACGGGTATTCACACGATGCTCGATTATCACACCTGAACTTGCGGTAGCACCAGTATTTCGAGGATTTGTACGGCGTCGAATTAAATTAGCATTTCTCCTAGCCATAAATCGACGATAGACACGACGAAAAGCTGCACGAACATCCTTGCTCAAATAACAGTAAACAATCGCAACGAAAATTCCCTGATGAAAACAAAACATTAATTCAGTATTGATTTAATTCGAAAAAGTGCATATGATCATGATTGTTTTACCTGTGTGGATCCAAAAAGAGTATTAAGGATAACAAAGTATCCGTGTAGATCACCTCCAGGATTATACAAAAACAAGAGATTGTTGATCCCAAGCAAAGGGAAAAGAAATATTGTGGCTTTTGCTGCTCGTCTATAAATTTAAAAAATAGAATAATTTGAAGACATGAATTGTATGAAAAGGGAAATGAGTTTGTAAGGTTGCATATACAGCTCGTAGGTATTACCTAAATTGCATTGTATCCGAATTAGGCCCTGGTGTATGCACCTTGGTTAGCATGACTCTCAAAATGTTAATGAGAAACAGAAAGTTGACCTGAATTAAAATAAAATGCATTTTAGTAGGTAAATATTTGAAACACGATAGTAGCAAATATTTTGTATTTATCTGATTTACCACCAAACAAAATATAATTGGGCATATAATAATCCATATTTCATTAATTTGAGCGTATCCACTCCAACAGTGCACGTCATGATTAAAATGCATGATTGTTGACCAAATAGTCATCAGAACAACAGGCAGCACTGCATTCAAAAAGTTTCAAAATATCAACTCAACTAGACCTTGAATATATGTAAAGTTATAAATGAAAAGCGTGCTTTCTCTTACACCAGCCAATTGTGTAGTAAACTTTAAAAGGAGTTCGACTGTTAAACACGTTCGTTGTAAGTTTTCCATTGATGTAAATACCCTGAATAAACATCCAATTTATAGAGGTCAACGTAGCGTAAAGATAGACGATGAGAACTCCTTTGCAAACCCAATCCTTTGAAATTCAAATAAACATTTTAGGTTTTTTTCATATGCAAAACTTTTACTGAATGTCGCTAGTTGTTTAAACTGGTAAGTTGAAATACTTACAAAACTTCTGTAGTATGTTGTTCGATTTAAAACATATGGTTCGGTGATAATAAAGAGCATAATATAACGGAGCATCAGGGCCACCATCAGATGAATATGAATGGTGACTCGGTCACACCACAACACTCTGTCAGGGTAAAATTCAAAAGAGAAGAAAGTTGTGACTTTGTAAGCTTCAAAAACTACAAATGATTTGACATAATTGTTTTGGGGTTTTGTTTCAATTAATTTAATGGAATGATTGTAAATTATAACTAGAAGGGTTGCCTAATTCACTACTATTATCAAATAAAACTTAATGACTGCCTGATTTTTGTCAGGTCTAGTTTTACGTTTTGCTTATAAAGAAGTCAAAGAGAAAGTTCTACGTATCTTCAGAGGTAAGAATAGTAAATATGATAGGTGCTCACTCATTATACGATATTCCATTATAATTGAGTTTTCGTACATACCTAAAAGAGTAGAAAATGGAGACAGCGGACGATAAGAAAATGAGTGAGATTATGGATCCAATAAAGAGTATATACTGGACTGAAGTCACAAGCTCACTTTCCCCCACCTACACAAACACAGTAGTGTATATAGGAAGCAAAGAAAATTCTGTGTGCATTTATGTGATGTATACCTCTTTCTCTGCAGCATCCACAAGTAAGTCATACGAGTCCGCACACTCTGTATAATTTGTCCATCCGCCCCATAGCCACGTCCCATTTGCCTGACATATCCGATATCCATGACCTTCAATTTAACAAAAAATACCTCAAATAAATATAAGTATATTGTGCTGGGTTACTAGAGAATCGACTTCAATTTTTATGCATGTATGATAATAATATTACAACCTTCCAACTGAGGAGCGTAGACAGGCTGAGTTTCCGTAAAAATATCTGCACAAGTTCGGTTTACACTTGATCCAAGTGGAGTAGGCGGCCAACAGTATACATTATCCCAGGTTGCATTACAATACGTACCTGGAATATATCAGTTTATTTGCAATCTCCATTACAGTGTGAGAAAAAATGTAGCATTGGAGGGAAATAAAGCAAACTACATAAATTTCCGATATAAAAATAGCCTAAAATATTTTCTACATACTATCTTGTTTCATACACTTCGTGGTTGCTGTTGTCTAAAAGTTAAAAACTTCAAAGCCACGAAAAAAATGGCAAACGTTAATCAAAAAACTTACCTTCAAGCAGATCCTTTTGAGTAACAAGCCACGAGTTGAGTAAACATCTAAGTCCAGACTCACTTTCTCTCACACTTTCCAATTGAGATATTTGCCAGTCGTCTAAATTTTCCAGATGGCTTTTAACAACGTCACGAACACTAGATCTATTTGATGTTAACACTTGATGCACCATCAAATTTATTTCTGACTCTGTCTCATTATTCCGCTGTTCAGCACTATAAACCGTGTACATTTCTGTTCCATTATATGCTTCTTTGAAGGATGGCTCCCTCGAAACCTCATCACTTTCACGCAACATTACCCAACTCATCATTGATGCCTTTTAGTAAAACTCTTCACAAATAGATTTTTTTGAAATATTCAAATCTAATTAGGTGAAGTCTTTTCCCGCCAATTTGGCAAATAACTTGCTTAAGTGCGCACCTGTATATATTTCAAGCTTCAGTAAGAAATGAACATGTGTTTATAAGATGCAAATTAAAGTGACAGCACCCTTTCCCAGTTTAGCCGGTTCGGGGTAAAAAATTCACACAATGTCACAGAAAGAAGATGAATTTATTTATACCACCAAATAGATAACTTATTCCGTACAAAATATATATAGGTTTCATTTTTCATCACAGAAAGATGGTCTGGAGTAGTTAGTTAGTTAGTTCCCTCAAACGGGATTTTATTTGACGATGGTCTGGAGTATGGTTACTTTGCAATATTACGCAAAAGTATCGAAATGTATTTATGAAGGTGCGTTTCAACAGGTTTACGTGAAAAATTTGCATACAATTTACACATTTACTATGGGAGCTACAGAATTTCGACATTTATTGATAGTTCACACGTCACTCAATGTCACAATGTATTAGTTTGTCACAGTAACGGCAATGTCTTATTTTATCTCACTGCTTTAACTATTCTGAATACTTGGGTTATAGAGATTATTTTTGTATATATTTAAGCTCGTGGATATATGGTATATCAGTTAAACATAGAGCTGCTCATTTTGATATTTTTGTAATTGTCAGAAATGCTAAAAAATATAGAATATTTGTTAACGGTACAATTTCCAATAATAAAATTTGGATCACAAGTTCTTTTAGACACTACACTTGTTTCGAAACTATGGACTGATGATCATGCAGAAACAGACTTTTAAGCCAATTGTATACCAAAGTCGGAAAAGTGGAGTTGTTAATTTTTGTCAAGGATTCATGGAAAATATGGATTTTAATGGACGTTTTGAAGAACCTGATCGAATATATTCTGTACCATTTATACACATTTGAACGTTAATGCAATGGTTTTGTATCGTTGAGTCTGAAGTTGCCCCAAATGAAGAACAAATATTCGGGGTCTTTTTTCCTAAGTGAAAGCAGTGAAAGCAGTTGAACAGAAAGAGAAAGTCGCTAGATGTGTTTAGAGTGAAAGCTCAAAGCAGACTGAATTCAGACGACTTGTGGCATCGTATCTAGTATGCAATCATGAAATGGGAGTTAGTACATTCATTCTGCGAGTTTTCATCTATTCAATTTTACTCGTGTAGACAAGAATGATGAACTGGGAATGCTAGTACTATGTGAGCTACGCTGAATTTTTTATTGCGTAGGAATCCATCCAACTTTATAGTTTTTTGGCATTTTTGAAAGTGTATTATGTACAAATGAAAGTTTATGAATTTCAAAGACAAAGTAACAATTAATTTGTTAGCTGTATTTCTTAACCAGTTTGTTAGGTAAATTTGCAAAAACGAACATGTAGATTTGTTGCAATCCGTTTAAGAAATGTGAGCTTTTAATGAAGTTTTAATGAAATGCTGAGTATGTTTGAAAGAATCAAATATTTACTTATTACTACTTTGCTCTACTCAATCTGTAACTATATTTATTACTAATATCGCAATAGTATAAGATGGGCTTAAATTAAGACTAGATTTTATGAGAAAAGTTAAACAAGTCACCAATTACTGACAATACTGAGTAATTGTAGTCACATTGCATTAAAACAAATGTATTTGCAATGCTTTGCAAATTAATCAGAAATTGTATTTTTCAAGGAATGTACGTAAAACGAATGACACAAACATTTACATAATTTCTTAAGCTTGAAAAACATTTGACATGTTTATTTGAATAGTGAAATGAGTTTGGGTGTACCTGGAGAAAAGGGAGTTTTTGCAATAGTTCACATGTTTGTCAATGCGCCAGAGTTCATGGAAGGTGCCATGTGTTGTCGGAATGCTATATGTATATGTATATGGGACATTCACACAAGTCTCCCAATTAAGTGAACACATTTTAAGCTGACTTTAGTTTTTCAAAATAATATAGTGAAAATGTAGATATCAGAGCTGTGATATATATTACATATTCGCACATGTTGAAGCACAAGCTTGTGGGAGTCATGGTGAAAATCAAAAGGCTAATTGGCGCTTAATACGATCTGTGTTATGGTTTTGATTCTACTTAGCATTTTATTTGCCTTTTGTAAATATTTAATCTCAAAACTGTATACTAAACACAGAAATGGTTTCTTCATATAATAAAATCTTATACAATTCATTTGTGGTAAGGTGTATCACCAAACATCGGTTTAAAAGCTTCAAATTGAAAAATTAAAAAATATAATACATTGAGAAGTCAATCCTGCTGATATGCGAAATTGCAGAATGGCAATCAACGTGACAAATAACAAATATGCTGGTTAAAGCGTAGTGGTATTTGCGGTCAGTTTTATTTTTTTATTTGTGTAACCCATTTGCGATCTACTTTATCAAAACTAAGTTTCTGCTCTTAAAGTGCATCAAATAAACTAAGCTTGACAACGAAAACCTCAGCCTAATACAGGTAAAATGAAAATAGAATCGGCTAGGAATGGCTAAAAAAGCGAACAATGAGTTAAGGACAATTTTATGAAATCTTAAATAATTGATTAGAGTATCTGCATATTTTGTCAACGACTGTATGGATATTATACCAGCACATACATTAGTTTTATAGTATATGCAAATTGAGAAAAGAAATTCGTCTTTGTACTACAGAATATTCATCATATTCGGCCAAAATTTTTACAGAATCATATAAGGCTCATCTATTTAGTCATGTAAAATATATGTTGTAGTACCAAAATTATGTATTTTTCAGGGAAATACGCCAAATTTTTTTTAGCAAAAACATCCCAACCCGTCACAGAACTTTGAGTTCGTGCTTGATTTTAATCGTTCGTAGAAACCTTTTCGATTGTTTTTACGTTAAACAAATAACCGGATATTAGTTCAATTTTACGTTCTGTTTTTGTCATCTTGTATCTTTTCAAATGTTTGTCTTGGACGTATAATTTCCTGTGGCCTTACAAGTCTGAATAATTAATAACTGTAAGATGAGGAAAAAGTTGCTGTTTTTTTATCTTAACCTAAACTAAAGAAACTAAATAAGATGTACTTTGGTACAAGTCAAGGTTTTCTCAAAAAAAACCTCAGCTTGAAAAATTAGGTTTATATGTGGCCTTTTTCCCGACTACAGGATATTTAGTGTTGACTTTTTCATGGACGAATGGATAATTTCGGTAAAAGCTGCTAAAGTTTTTCCAACCATATTTTCGTTTGAAATCACATTTTTGAACACATGCTGCAGTGGTGTCAATACCCTGGAATTAAAAAGACGCTGGTTTATTTACCCGTATTAATATTCCGTTTTCGCTTTAATAAACAATCTATTTTTACTTACTCTGTTAGAATTCGAATACAATAGAGCTCGTCAAATAAATATTTGCACTTCTTATGAATCGTCCGAATTAGTTCTTTGGGTGAAACCAGGAAACCTCCGTAAATCTCGACACGTGTGCCAAACAAACTAGACAAACCAACCAGTGCAGATCTC
Organism: Entomobrya nivalis; assembly: GCA_034695485.1. Lineage (NCBI taxonomy): Eukaryota > Metazoa > Arthropoda > Collembola > Entomobryomorpha > Entomobryidae > Entomobrya > Entomobrya nivalis. Next base: position 19,185 of record JAQFZH010001389.1, read on the forward strand.
TGAAGAAAAAAACAATACTTAAACTAGAAGGGAGAATCACTGTGGAATGCGAAGCAGAAAATTTTCCTAAAGTGTAAATGCTTGATACCAGCTTCTCCGAAATAAGCAACTATATTTTACCAATTAAGCACGTGTGTTTACTTGCGGTTAATAATTTGCAGGAAGAATTCATACGTGAAAAATAATTAGCACGTTTTTTTGTAAATATTTTGGATGCACGTTGCCTTGCAGAAATGTATAATTTACTTCAATTTTGAAACGCGTCAAATTTTCTAAGTTATTTAGTTTAAGCTACCGTTTAGGTATCTCTTGCAAAATGTAATTCTTCAACTGAGAGCTACACTCAAGCAGCAGAAAATTAGCTATGTCTTTAAAGGATGTGATTTTTTTGTGAAGAGTGGGACTTTTCAAATTATCTTAAGACATGAGAACCGTACAAAAACATTAACTCTAATTAAGACATTTTTGTTCTCTGAAATTACTCGAATTAAAACAAGACATGTTTTCATTAGCGTCCTAACCTTCTGCGAAGGCATTTAAATCAAATGTACTGGTTGTTATTTAAGATATTACGTAAACGTTTTCCATATGCCACATGACGTCGTTGCCTTTTTCACTGCCGTCGTTCTATCCAATTTTGTAGACTTTATAAGCAGATTCATATCAAGACATTATGGTATCTGTTTCTGATAAAGAAGTGTTGCTAGGCATTTTCTTTGAAAATTAATTTTCTTTTATCATAGCTGAAGGTTAATTCAAAGTAAATGTTCCTTTTCTGTGGGAGTTGGCTTCTATAGTTTTCTAATAATAAGAAAGGTTTCTTCAAATTGCTTTAAGAATTTAAGTATGTTCCACTTGATAAGTACAAAAATTCAAGAAAAGTATACTTCAAAGGATATTTCGCTTCGTTAGTACTTTAATTAAGTATTTACTTTCATATAAGCAAGCATAGAAAGGTCAAAATATTAGAAACCACCTTTTAAGGTAACTTTAATGATGGGTAATTAAAGTCGCTTCTAGTCCATCATCGGATGGCATGTTATGGTTCAGTGACCTTTCGGCAGGATAGTGTAAAAGGTAAAAATAAATGATTAATTTATAATGCTACAGGATATGATGCTATAATGAACGCCGCCCGTTAAAAATTAATAGGGACAAAGTATATATTATTTAGGCAAATGATGCATGATGCTCTTGCTTTCTGACGAAATGTTTTTCAAATTGGTTTAGACATTTTAGTACTAAAACTTATCAGCGAAAGCTACCTAAACTTTTTTCTTCGTAATAAAGAACATGATTGCCTGAGGCATGCACACGCATTTAATTACTCAACTAGTAGGAAAACGTGGAAAAAAATATATCTATTTTTGTAATGTTACGTGCTCAAGCTTGTTGTCTAGGAATTGCGTTCAGATAAATTAATGAACACACATTTTTATTTTCGATGGCAAAAAACAACAGAAAACGTTTCCGCAGAATTTTTAACATTTTTCTTCTGATGTTAAGCGCTCGTTAGGAAATGAAAGCTTAACTGAAGTGATTTCACCGAGGTTTTCAGGATTCCAAAACTTCTGTTGATTCTACATGTTTGTTCCGGTGAAGAAATCGAAGAAATATCCACTTTTTTCGGAAGCTACAAATATACTCCAAACATTTTTTATTAGTATTTTCACAGATTCGACAAAGTAGAATCTAAATTACACGGTAGACTGGTTAAGGGAAGGCGTAGGTTTTTATGTGGTTCAAGTATCTATAACTCAGTTGATTTAACAGGATATTTTGTGAATTTATTGGGTAGTATTCTCCGAAAAAGTTAAGCTTTTCATTACTGCTTAAATTGAATAAGAGTAAGTGAATAGGATAAAATCGAGGAGATTAAGTTTCATATAATTTTAAACAATCACCAAGTAAAATCCTTTTCAATAGTACGTCCAATTTGGGAGTCCAATTCGTCGGTAGAACTAGAACCAAAATTTCATTCAAATCTGTGCATGTGGCAAACTTGAAAGTTTGATGTATGTATTTCATTGATGTAAAGTCCTTGAAAAACTTCCTCATTTAATTTGAAAGGAAGGTTACACATGATAATTTCCTCAAAGTCACTATCAGGGATTTTTTTGAAAATCCTTTAATGAATTTATTTTATTCTTCACATATAATAGCTTACTTTCACTAATTGCGTCGTTTTTGATTTAGTTTCTGTTCAAAATGAATGTTTTCGTGAAAATAAACAGCACACAAAGTTCCTAGCCTCAAATTTTTCATACGATAAGTATTAATGGTTCTTTGATGACATTGTTTTATTCGCCAAGGGGAAGATTACATTAACGTGTGCGTCAAACATCAAAACCAGACCATAATAGCCAAATAAAAGCAAAAGGTGGAAAACCGAGATCCGGTATAGAATACATAACAAACAATCGTGTCCCGTGAATTGACCAATACTTTTTAGATCAATGCGACATTAGACCAAGGATTTTTAGAGCAAAGTCATATACACCAGTGTACGTCATTTGACCAAG
>JAQFZH010001390.1:0-21696 GCA_034695485.1 Entomobrya nivalis
ACTTGCCTTAGCAAGTGAAATCGAGACTTGTGCCCAGCAACATTTTTGTTCTACTCATTAAGAGCTTTCGAATGATATATGATTCATGAGGGCCCGGCTTTGGGCCGGCTTCCATATAAATAGTAATATGGCCCTTTTTTGAGTTTTCTTTTTCGAGGTAAGACTGACGGTGCTGCATACCAAACGTTATGTAAATTCCATTAACAATCGAGTTAATGGAGTACAAAAAGTATATATTATGTGCGTTAGTTGGAGCAACTAGAAAAGTGTTTTCTTCCTTCAAATCAAAGAATGACGTGGGAAAATAGTTGACGTCGACTGAAGTAAAATGTCTGCCCATCATACAGGAGTTATAAAAAGAGATGTACATAACTGAATGGTATATTCTTACGTTGTAGAATAACGGATGGGTGCAAAGTGACTCTCAAATTAGGGAGAAATATAAAAGGAGTAAAACTAGGATTTGATATAAGGTAAAGTAATAAAAGGTCAATGGAATGATATGTCGAAAATAGGTAAAACTATAATATTGTACATAAGGTGTGATATATATGTATCTTACAAACTGCATGCTTGAAAAAATATACATACGAGCTTTTACTTAAGATTTTTCACATAGTATTGATATATATACGCAAATGCAAGGCATACACCATTTGACAAGACAGGCTAAAAACACCTCTGGGTAAGTGGAGCAGTGGAGTGGTCTAGTTAGTCTTATATTTCCACTGAGCGTGTTTTTATCTCATCTCTGTGATAAGCTCCACTCAACTAGCATCTATATTAAAGGATTCTTAAGAATTTTGCAACACGAGCACATATCTCAAATGGTGAACTTATATTTCTTCGTATCATTCGTCAAAATTGAAGGAAAAAGCTCCAGTTGCTTATAGTTGTCGGGCACATAAATCTGATTATTAGACAGTAAATTCGTTACATTTTTTCGTTTACTTTTACCCTGAGGCTGCACTCGTACTGGGGTTCTTGTTCAGTTTTGTTTGCGTAATCGTCACTCACTACATTTTTTGCTTAAATGCACCTTTCAACTAGATAGATATGCACATATTTGAATGAGCCTTAAAGCAAATCATTTTAGCAATGAAATCGAAAACCCCTATACCCCTGTACTTCGGATAGTTGGCGATGATTTATATTTTTGTAAAATAATAACTCGTATTTCAAATTCATCTTCAGTAAATAAAACTCATTTCATTTAAAAACGAGACGTGCTCTGATAATTAATTGGTGTGTATGTTATGTTCATTCACCCCTTTTTATGCTTTCGCCTTTAGACATAATATAAATTTGTAAATTAAATGTACAGATGAAGTCAGCTTTTAGCCTTGTACGCTGGAACTTTTTACTATAATTGCCTAATATATGCCTACATCGTAGTTTACCATATTTGATGGACAACTCCTATTTGCAATTTTGCAGCTCAAAAAAATCCCGAACGGCTGGATTTGGTAAAACCACGTTTTTTGTGCTAATTTGTCAGTCTGGAATAAAGTGATCTAAGCGCCAACATAGTAGACAAAGTATTAGACCTTAGATTTATAGCGAAAAGTATGATATGTTGATGTCGATATGCATGCACTCTGACATAAGTGCATCCATGTGGTATTTATCTGTACAGAATAACCTACGAGATCCATTAGCAAGTGAAGTTAATAGGAGTCATGGCCTTTTCATGAGGCATTCAAAGACACTTTCGTCCTTTTATATTTTGACTGAAACAATGTGTAATACGTTATGTTTGGTTTGATACAAAAGCATATCATTTCATTACGAATTCTTTCAGCCATGGAAAAAACGACACTGTTTTATCTCTATTATCGTCATCATCATTACATAAGCTTTTAAGCAAAATGTCTGGAAAAGACAAGCTTATTGATGGAAAAGAGATAACACCATCATCAACCTGATAGCTATTATGGAGGAGAAAAAATCAACTAGCTAAAGAGCTAAAGGATTGACATGACGGATTCAACTATAGAAAGAAAGGTCCTAAAAATGAAATGCTCTTTTCTTTTGGTCATCAATGCGTACACAAAAACATACATACACATTACCACACAAGCAGTGATAACTTCAATGATGCCCTTGCCAACCGTTATAGTAGGATCATCATAATCTGATGTCGTTGTAGAGATGATACATTATGTCACAGGAGAAAAGTCGTGTATTAAAACGACTGGCTGGCCATCGCAAACGTCTATGAGCAAGTTAGTTGCTGATTATATGGAAGTGACACACTTTACTATAAGTATAATACATATGCGGTACCCCTGACATGACTATATCACGGAAGCCGGTAGTGGTCCATGTAGTCATTGCCTGTCGCCATCAGCAGGCTTGGATAACACGCCATATAACGCTTGGAATATATTCTTAAAAACGTTACTCATACCAAACCAATTTCCAGTTAATATTGAGAAAAAGGTTAAGCGACTGTAGCCAGAGATGAAGAAAGAGAGAAAAGGGGCACATGGATGAAAGGAAGGGAAAAGCACTCAATCATCTGTCCCCAGTTTGCACTATATACGCTCAATTGCGGAAAAAATGTTTTCCACTTCCTTCGAATTTTTCATGGCAAAACATGAAAACTCGTGTGTACAAAGTAACTACTATCTTTGACTTTTGTCTTTTGCCCGTTAAAATGGAAGAAACTGATGATGCAACGATAAAGATGTGTAGTATATTAAACTTTACTGGTTTCTTTAGTCAGCACAACAACAAAAAAACTGCAGACAAATGTTAAATTTCTTCCTTCCCTTCATGTTGGTTCTACTTGGATAACAATTTTGTCCGGAAGAAGATATGTACCTATGTATGTATAAATGATATGTAGAGATTACTGTGAATGAATGTCAGAAATATGATGCCAGCAATACTGTATCTCCTATTTATTTTCTTGTTTGTTTTTATAACCTCATCTCAGGTTACATTTGGTGTCTCAAGTGAATAAAAAGATAATACAGCACAAAATATTATAGCATAGCATTACACAAAGAGATGAAAAAGAAACGATTATAATGAAGAAAGGTGAACGCTAAAAGTTATGATGATCTAAAATGGTGTATGTAGGTTTAATATTTCATAAAAATTGGAAACTAAACAATCAGTACACAGTAAGTGGTTTATGTATGTGTACGGATAAGCGATTTATTAGTTTTAGCTTCCATTTGAGAGCAGCCAGGGTAATTACAATGAGAAATCCAGATGGAGAAAACAGTATCATCACATCATTGGCATGCTTTTTTAAACATCAATTTATGAAAATTTGTGTGTTGAGCTTGTGATAATGTTAACAATTACAATTGGTCAAATTGAAGCATACAATTACTTAACATATTGAAAACGTGTAGAAAAACATTAATTTCAAAATCATAGTATCAAAGAATGTAAATATGTACCTATTTTATTTGACCAATCTCTCGCACCTTCTCAACACTGCTAGCTAGCTTTTTTAAGCTAGCTGCTAGTAAAAACTAATTTAGTTTTAACGGTAACTTTAATTGTATCTGTTTTGGCGACTAAATCTAAATGCCAAGCTTGGTCTTAAAGTATGAGCTTAAATAAAAAAATTCCAAGTATTTAGTCTCTTTTATATATTTTTAGTCTAAACTATTTGTATGTGTCGAAGCAACAGACGCGACATCATTTGGTTTCTTCAATACACTCTATGAAAACTTGAAGTTTTAAACTTCTATAACAAGCTTGGAATAGCGGTATATTCCATAGTCTGCTTTGAAGTCAATTGTTCGAATGGAAGATTACATTTTTGGCTGGATGCACACTGATTCAGTTAATGTTTATATAAACAAGTTTCCTTTCGACATAAATTGGTCCAACGGATACCTTGTGTTTGAATATTGATTTTCATGATTATATGAATGAACATGAGTATAAACTAAATATTTAGTTTAGGATACCTTGAATGATTAATGATCAAACAAGAATGTGTGCAAGAATAGAACTGCGACAAATAATCGCTGTTTTGTTTATTGTCCGATTATGGATGTAGACATAAATAAACACACAATACAACTCACAATCTTTATAAGTTTATATACAATCCACAAGATTGAAGATATAGTTTTTAAGCAGCGATAGAGATGATTATGCAAACATTGAATTGATTTGTTCTTTGATGGTACTCATACATAATACATGTGATTTAACTTTCGCATAGTTTCATTTTATCAGTAAAAATACCAGAGGGGGAGCAAGTTTATTGTTCTGCAAACAATACTGGCTGTCTTTCATCCGCATTCAGGTAGCTAAACCTGAATGCGGATTACCTTTATTTTACTGTGAAGAAGCATAAACAACAAGACATTATAATGCAAAGAAAATATTTGGAATTTTTGGCAATCCAGTATTGATTGTACCTGCTTTACTTATAGTGTATTAAAAACCTAACAAGGGAACTGGAAAATAAAATGAACATACATTCGATATTCTTTATTTTAAGTAATAACTATTTACACAGTAAAATTATTATTTGCAAAGTTCTAAAAGAAAGTGAAGTCAATAAATGTTATTACCCTAAGTCCATATTCTCTTGAATTTGCAAAATAAAGAATATCACATCAGATTATAATATAAGCATGTGTCACAACCAGAAAAAATAAACAAACAATGGGATGATTAGACCAACGGGCCCAAGACCTTTGTCAATTTTTCCGCTTGCAAAGATAAACTACTGTACAAGATAAAAGGTAGTTCTATATACTGTATATTAGCAAACAAATCAATGAGAAGTGTAGTACTGTTCAAAAGACAAATAGTGTTGAAAATTCAAATTGAAATACAGATAGATTGAAAATTGAAGTATCTTTCAAGAAACACAAAGCACTCAAGAGAAAATTTTGAATATCTTTTAAACTTCCTGTGTAATGTAACAGAATGTTTTTAGTTTAGACTATTATATTGTGGCAGATGTTGCACTGTAACCGGTATGCTTAGAATATTTGTATAAAATGCTAGCTGGGATGTTCGAAACAGTCTTACTTCACAGTTAGAGGATGACATTTTTTTAAGTCCTTCTATTTATTTCAAAAAGATTTTAAACTTATCTACAAAAGTGCCAGCTTTTATGATGATATGGACAGCTTTAAATTGATATAAAACAAAATCGACGAAGGACATCGTGTCAAATAAAAGTAATAATGTGAATGAAAAAAAATTGCATCGAAGAATGAACGCGTGGCTGACATCGTGACAACGTAATATAAAAAAGACATCCAGGTAAATTTAGAATCTGAGCAAACAGCCAAGTGATGTACCAAAAACGAGCATTCAGTTCTTTGCTTCTCATCCCCAAAATCCTGTAGACAATTGAAAAGGACAAAGAACAAATCAACCTGATTCTTGTTCTCTTTGCACTAAAAGCCACATTGTCTGACCGAAATGTTGATACAGAAAGGAACAGAAATGAAAAGAACTGTTTCATCTCGTAAAAAAGAGCAAATAATATTCCACAATCCTACAGTTACAAAAGAAATCGGTTAAAAAGTTAAACCACCTCTAAAAATCTAATCCACCACGGGTATGTCCATACATGTAGAAAAAAAAGAGTCATCTGCCGTAATCTGTGTTCCTGGAAATAAAAGGCAGGAGGTAAGATAGTAATTCCAATCCAGTCTGCTTATGAAATGGCATCTAGGCATTTCTATTGTCAAACATTTTCTCTCTTGATCTTTTTCCACAAAAAGAGAAAAGGCAGAAAAGGACGACTTTGATCAGACAAGAAAAGGGAAAACCAAGGAACAAATAATCAATCTTGCAAACATACATGACGAGAGATACTAGCTACTAGTAATGCATATGACGTTACGGTGAAAGTGTGTTGTTTAAAGAACACGTATGTATATTCACAGAGGAAATGTTCTATCATCAACCACGTGTACACAACAATCGGAAAATTTTGCTACATAGGTTGGTTGGAAGCTGTTGGAGAAAATAGGGTCGAAGCTCAATCCTTTTGGCTATTATTGCACTAGGCATGCTTACTCTAGTCATTCGTATACATATTTATATCAAATGAATACTTGTATTGTGTAAAGTATACTGCTAAAGGGAAAAAGCAAACAGCAGATAAGTGTAATATGATTTCTTCCTTTATATTCTGGAGGCAAATATAAAAGAAAAGTAAGTGCCATTTGATCATTGAGCACGTACAAAATTCTTTTTGAATAAACTTGCTGTCTGTATATACTCTTGTGTTGTATTTTTTCACCTATGATAGCCCGACATACATATATTCATAACCACGTCATCCATATTATTATAAACGAATCATGAAAAAATTTCTGGAGTTTATATTGCATTGTTGTAACCAAGAATATTGCATACATAGTTAGGTATTTTGTCGCAAAAATGTCTGCACAATTTTATGTAGATCTGGTTGGTTTAGTATATCTTTCTACTTCATTCAGTTTCTCCAAAGCACAACAACACCCGAAATTTTCCATAGACGCAATCAACCAAGCCTAACCTGAACAACAGAAGCCGAGTCAGGCTAATGCATTTTACGTCTTTGTTGTATATTTTTCTTTTTCGGAAAATAAAAAACTACGTATTATTCTGTTCACCTTGTGGACGTCTGTACGTATATATTCATGAAGTTAATACTGTATAAACATAAAAACAGCAATAAAATAATAATGTAGTGTTTAACGGCATGGCTGACTACGTGAAAGAAATGGAAAAGTTTCAGCAAGAAAATTGAGCCAATGACTCTGGGAATATTTTGCTGTAGTATGAATATGTATCTTGTATTTCAAAAAGGTTGCCAATCATTGAGTACTGCAAAGTAACAGTTATTTTTTCTTAATTTAAAAACATGAATATGCCTTCGGTTCTAAGGTTTAGTGGAGCTTAGATATACACCTTATCTTGTTTCTTAGAGTGGAGTTGGAATCGTCAAGATAATAACTGTTGAGATGTAATAATAATGTATGGATATTGTAAATACAAATTCTGAAATTACGAAGAAATGGTGCAGGAAGGAAACCGTGTACCGTAGTCACAGTGGTGGAGGCAGCCTAACATTTACTATTCATATTCAGAATACAATCGTGCGTGTTCAATAATACCTAATGTAACTAACTAGCTGGCTGCACACTTTTTGAGCCATCTAACATGTGCCAATTTTTAGGAAAAAGATAAATAGTGGGACAAATAGAGTCAGTCGTACACCCATAATCGACGACTTCAAAGACCATGGATGAGAGAATATTAGAGAAGCACTAAGGAGAAAGTCTTTTTCAGCATTACACTGGGTTATTACCCCCGCCCGCGTCACTAAACATCGGGAATGCGGGAAGCAGTCCATTTGTTAAAGACCTTACAACGCTGTCACTATTCAAATATGTTACTTGTCACTTGCTGTTTTGCCTTCTAACAAGTTCGTGTTTTTCAAATGGTTATTTTCGCCTTAATTCTAGCTAGTTGTAAGTATATGCTATATGCTCATGATTTTAATAACAATAATTTCATTTTCTGAGGAAAATTTGGATATTGCATCTCGATTTGACTTTTCAACTTTTTGAAGAACGTTTTGAACTACACACTATATTGTAACGGGTATGTGCAACGGGTAAATCCAATCTTCACATTTGTTCTCGACACTTCTTGACATAACGATTTAGAATCTCTGAAAGAAATAAAACTGATGTATAAAGGTGAAATGGGTTATTTCAATAAGGGTAAACTCTTGTTTATGGTCAGATCGAAGCCATTTCTTCATCGGTTTTCTTATCGAAACTATTGTGATATGTATGACTCGTTGTTTTTTATGTATTGTATTGTCACAATTTTGCTTTACTCAATTCTAGGTATTTGGTCTATTATCCCATTAAGTCTAAAGATATTCGGCAAATTGTCAATGTTTGTAAACAATTCATTATCAAAAGGTAAGTGTGTCTAATGCATATTATCCTCACATGCCATAGGTTCAAACTACTCTTAATACTCACTACTCAAAATTGTATTGTATTGTTATGAGCAAAATTCTTTTTTATTGGACAATTTTGTGTATTGCTTCGTATCAGGTTTGGGGTCGTATAATCATGCAAAATAAGAAAATATGTAAACTACTTTGAACCTCTTTTACGAATACATATTTTTTGTATACAATCCTAAATGTGTTCTCTCATTTATATGATCATGTTAATATACGATTGTTTTTACAATAAATTGGGACAAATGTCTCAATTCTTAAGTTTTAGTACCACACATTATAATTTATAGGTGTAATTTTGTCGTAAGTGAACTTTAGTCTTATATATTTCCACTCATCAGCTTGTAACATTTAATAGGAACTATATAAAAATATCAGCACATATTAATAAACAAAGTTCAAATCTTGTAAATTCATCACTGTGTTCTAAATCATATCAAATTTTGGTTTCTAATTACTTTCATAGGTCAGTAATTTTGAAATATGTGTTTTTGACGATCAGTGAAATATTACAATGTATTGGATTAGTTTTCTTAAAATGTTTTGTAAGCACTCGTAAGTTTGCAACTGCAATAGTACGTAAATGGGAAATTCGGTCAGCAAATAATATTGAGTACACAAGTATGAACTGCACCATAATAAAATCTTGCAGCTTTTTGAAGATCTCAAATTAGGAATATAAAATCGAGTCTCAGAAAAAGTATAATGTAAAGACTTTTAAATGTAAAATCGATTATGCGGAATATGCAGTCATCGATCATGATAAATATTTGCATGCCACTACCAAATCTGGATGAAATATTCCCAAATCCCATCGCAAATGTCTTAGACTTCAATTTAGAATTGTTTATTAACTCTTGTTGTAAGTATGAAAAATTGTAAAATTCAGTTTATTTACTAGTTCGGGACGAAATGTTGCAACAGCGCGTGATAGAGTAAATTGATTTTGCTGTTTTGTTCCCAACCAAAATGAAGATAACTGCTGTTTCCAAAACACGTTCGTAAATATAAAGATTTAATTTTGTACTGTACATCATGTGAACACAAAATCGGTATTACACAAGAAGAGTACAATAAATACTCAATTTCTTGCTTTCTTCGCTTTGTCGTCACCATCAGCTTTTTGTGTTTGCATTGTATTGTAAGTAAAAACAGTATTTACACAGTGACATATACTTCATGGCAAGCCGACAGCTCAATTGTTGAGCGCCAGAATGACATTGTCTAAGATTGATAGGTGGTATAGGGGAGAAATGTCTGTTTGTATACTTTGTAGCGTCCAAACACTTTTCTAATTGTCATGTTCGAAACACACTTTTGGGAAAACCCCGATTCGACTTAGTTCCAATAGGTCAAACTGTCGAACCGGTTTAAAGTTAGGTGAACACAGGAAGTTAACACCTCTCTCAGTGTTTGATGTTGATTTTTATCTGGTCGTAATTCCCGTAAAGGTCAATTTTTAAAGGTAACATTATTATTTCAAATTGTTTCTACCTTTTTAAAATGAATAATCACAGGCGAAGCCAAAGACGACTCGCAGAATAATTACAATCCTGGATTTTTTAACCACAAGTTCGCAAATTGTATTTTATATTAAGAGCTCTGCAAACTCCCTCTGTGGACTGCGCCAAACTGGACATGTAAGTACTATAGTGTATGTGCAGTTTATTTATATGCTTGTCATGAAATGTCAGTCACTCTTAACACCATTACCACAAATGTGCGAGCTCTGTATTAAATAAACATTTTGGCTTGCACATTCTTTGACAATATGGAAATCTTTTGACGATTTCGTGTGGCGATCATAAAAACACTCTGACATAATTGTGTATATTGCGATGAAATAATTCTTTTGTCAGATATACTCTGGGTGTTTTACAGATTGTTTTCATTTACTATTCGCATAAAGTAAAATCGTGCTGTTTTATGAAAGTCTCACCAGAATGACACACTGCAAAGGCAAAGATTTACTCGCATCAACATTTTAAGTGTGCAATTTTCTTCTCTATATTTAAGAGACAGACTCGCACGTTCTCATTTTGCATCGTTGGAGTAAACTTGTAAAAAATCTTAAGTGAAACAAAGTTAACTTCAGAAGAAATAGTTTAAGCTAACTTTATTATCGCTTGTCACAAAAATATTTTTTAATTATTATGACAAAGTTTATAACTAATTTTTATGCATAAAACTCTATGACCTTCCTCCCGAGTAGATACATATAAAGCGCATAATTCATATAACAGTTAGCTTAAAAGTATCGATTAAGCCTAGCCTAATTAATACATTACAGTTGAATTCCTTTAGTTGAACTGAAGTTCCATGTTTAGTAATGAATCAGTATTGCATAGCTATTCCCTGCTGATCCAGGCCATTCCCGGTTGATTTGGAATTTTCTACATTTCTCAAATGTCGTATCAAATACTGGGTAACATAATAAAAAGTTATTACAATTGTCTAAAAGGTAGTAATGGACCAATTTGTACATATTTATAGATAAGCACTTTGCTATTGAAATCTTATAGTATCTATAGTCTCTACAAGAACAAGGACAATTACGACAGTGAAAGAACGAGAGAGAGGAAGTCTGTTTTAGCGCGTCCACACTATTTTCATAAACGCGTTGGTTTTCTTGATGCTGTTTCTTTCACCACCAACACCACACGCGCGCTTTTTCCATTTACATAGATTTAAGTATGCAATATAAGATAGTGAAAAAGATGAAAAGAGGTTGTGACATTTGTAAATTGCTTGAAAATACACCCAGACGCCGCTATTGAGTGTGAACCCGAAATGATATGCATTTATTCATTTACTTTGACATCAGCCGAGTCTCAGAGCCCTTCTTCGTTTGCTTATCAAGTAGTAAATTTGCCTTGTAGTTTAGAAGCTAATATACCCACAGTTTCTCGTTGCTCTCTCGTTCAAACAATGTATGCATATCCAGACATAAAAATGTAAAAATATAAAGTCAAGTCAAGCCACCGTCATCATCTTCAAAAAATGAACATCTATGTCGACAGCGTTGGTAATGGAGAGAACACATGAAAATTTCACAAGATAAAGCGCAAATTGTAGCAATATACTCGTATTTTATAAGCAATTTGCAAACTTAACACACAACTGACTAAACTGACTTTTCCATTTTCCATTAGCCAACATTTTACATAGTTGAGCCTTCACCATATATCTACTTTTGTGCAACAACAGTATAGTGGCTAACATTATTTCTCATTTCCTCTTCGTCATCGCCATCATCACATAAGAACTTTCTCTGCTATTATTCTCTCTGCTGCATGCACATTGCCTTCTCCTAGTTCTCCCCTAAGAAAAAAATACTGATCCGATTTTACGATGAGTGAAATGAAAAGAAACACAAAAATACACATACGTGTCCACTTAGATTGTGCTTTGCAATGTGGAGATTGAGTTTGATGATGGGTGAAGTGAAGAGGGAACTCATGTCTCATGGTACAGCTGAAAAATAAGTAGGCAAGAAGTGAGTAAGTAAAGTAAAAGGGAAAGCATGAGTAACGACTTTCTTCTTCTTTCTCTCTCTCTTTCCCTCTCACTTCCCTCCCAACTGTGTCGTATCGTGTTGGCCTATTTGATCATCATCATGAGAAAAAGTTGACTGTGCCTGTGTGCAAGCGATGCGATGGGGATAACTCAAGTAGGTAAGTAGTACGTAAGCAATAAACATGGCTACACAAACAGAAAAGAATAAGGCTCTCATCGCGACTCGATTACTGCACGCTGCATGCTACTTCTTTTGCAGCTTCTTCTGATTCCTATACACTGCGTGTTTTTAGCACGCAGAAATATGCTCGTTGTCGAAGAAAAGAAGAGACGCGTGGTATGTGGCGTTATGCTTGTGCTCCTGCTGGCAAAGGATGACTATTGCCAAGAACCATTTACTCCCAACAACTACACACGGCTTTTAGCTGTAGACAGACATACTTTCCTTCTTCTTTTCCCCTCTGTCATGGAAGGAGAAAGAAGTCTGCTCATAATAATACATACCACCATTCCAATCTCGCTTTTCACTTGATCCAAGCAGAGTGAGAGAGAGAGGGTTGTTGCTTTTCATACCATCATCGTAACTTACCTTCAAACATTCACATAACCACCAACATTGCTACCAGAAGAGTGACTGACTCCAAAAGCTCGCTGCTAGTCACTCACTCAGAGGCATTCGGTTGCTGAAATAGGAAATCTGCGCAAGGGGAAAACTTGATCAACTACTCGTGTAGCATCTCATCCTTTTTACCTATCTCTATTTACAGCGGGACTTGAAAGCAGCAGCAGCATCCCAACCGACGGCAGCTAGAAAAAATTGTGTGAAAATTTGAGTTCCAATTGTGTGCTTGCAGTAAAGGGAAGAAAAACAAGCCAACTTTCTTGTGTACAACTGTTCCTTTTCTTGTTCCATGACAAAATCTGAAATCACATTTTCTTTAGATTTCATTCAAAAAACTATATACTACTTTACTACCTTTGTTTGACTTTCCTGTTAAAAAGTCTGCGTTTATTTTGTCATTCAAGAAAAAAAAGTGTGTTGTGCAGGTGGTGATGGTGTGGTGTAGTGGTGGCATTTTATATACAAAAGGCAGTGAGGAATAATTTTACACAAAAGAAAAAAAAGTTAAGTTGATTGTTACACAAGTAGAAGCTGGCGTAACTCCACTTCGTAAATTCAATTGCCAGCTTGGCAAGCAAATCAAAAAATGGGGAAAAAAGACAGTAAAACAATTCCGTCAGAGACTCTAAATCAAATCCGGTTTTCTTTTACAGAAACACTTTAACATTCTTCGAAAATGGAAGACCTCAGTAGTTTCACGTAAGAGCGAACACTGAATTCCCACCGTGCCCACTTAACTAACAATCTCTTTGAAAACTTTACTACTTTTCATTTTTCGCCTGAGGGAAGCATATTTAGATTTGGAAATCGACATGTGATGAAAAGGAACTTTGTGCTTTCTGTGCGAAAGCAAAACTGTGCTGTTATCGATATGCATGTTCTATACTTCAAATTTTTAACACACTTTAAAAAAGAAATATTGGATATAATATATGATTTGGTGTAGTCAAATTTTCAATGTGGGTGGAAACGATTTCGTACATATTTCAATGGGATAAAATTGAATTTCCTGTTAAAGGAAACTACCTTATTTCCACCAATGAAGATGACGTACTATCTCACAGTATTCATTTTCATAGCATTTTCTCTCCAACTCTACCGAAGTGACAGCATTTGCATTTGCAACATGAACCATATCGGTAAACAATGATACCAAAAATTAAGTTTACACTAGGAATCACACCACCTACGTATCTAGCAAGCAGGGGAAGGAGACAGTATTCATGTGTATACCTGTGCCAATGCTATTACACCTCACAGGAAAAGTGTCACATCTCCTTCAAAATAAATCAGTTTATTTTTGATACTCTATTTCCAATTCCAATAATAAGATGTAAATTTGCACAAGCAAATTACAACAGCTCACCCAGTCGGAGGTGTTCAAGTGTAAAATACTGAGAAAATACTTGCGCAAAACCAATACCCTAGCCAGCCGGAGACAGCAGCGTTGCTGGTCTGGTATACCAATTACATCAGTTGTCACTATACTTTTTCTCCATCACTCTGTTCTTCATTTCATCACATTATTTATTATCAGCATCGATCCCATCATGTGGCATATCGGCTTGTCAGTATCAACAACGTGACTTGTGTAAACTCAACATATATTTGAATTATCACGTATTTGGTAATAATAGCCATGTGAAAATGTAATTTGAAGGAAGGCACCATAAAACTACAGTTTCAAATTGAAACTTTCAATCAAATTTACTTCAATGAAACGTGTGACACATAAAATAGTTCAATGGTACATAGAACTGACTATATTGGAAAATATTTTGTGCATTTTCATAAGAGTATCATCAACAGTTCCAGCCAAGCACTGAAAATGTCAACATTGCCATTGGGGAAAATTACAACATTGGTAGTGTAACACAATTCCCACTAGCGTCAATCCGTCTGAAGTTGGGTACTCAGTCTCTTTCTTACCAAATGCACATAAAGAATCACGTGTGTAATCATACGAAAATTGTAAATCCAAAACCGTACTGTCAGTCCATATATATTATATGTATGTAAAATAACAGAATTCAACGATTTAAAGTTCAATAAGATACAGATGAAAATATATGTGCATCATGCTACACGACGAAGATAAATGTACGACATATCTCATCTTTTGACAAAAAGCAGAGGTCCAGTTAACTGGAAATCTATAAACCACAATGAAAAGCATACAACCACAGACACAAAGGCGTACACGAAAATTGTAACACTTGAAAATCGGTTTCCTTCCTCGCATTACGACTCATCATCTTCTCCCGTCTCTTAATATTATTCCCATTCGCTACTCGCATGTCAACCCACTAACATTAGATTACAGCGTGTTATAAATGTGATTCTGAGAGTGCCTGCCTGAGTGTGGAGTATGGTATGTGCATAATATTTAATATATGCACATACAATTATATTATAGAAATGTGTATAAAATACTAACTTATCTAAGTCTTATAAGGGTTCTCATTTCATTCAAGGAAACTATCCTCTTACAAACCAATTCGACGCAGACTGCTCTTTATATTCCTTCTTTTTGTCGTCAAAACTCTTTTTATACTTTACTGAATGATGATACCAGCCAGCAAGAAAGTGTCACAAGTTCCTTGTACACTGTACTTTCAAAACTGTTCATTTCATGTGAAGATATCATAATATAATACGGTTGGAAGGACATCCTCGTGTATGATATGACTAAGGGATATAAAATAATTCAATCCCTTCAATTCCGTAGTTAGAAGTTGTAGCAAAATACTTTCACTCTTATAAATACTTAGATTACAGCATGAACTCGTTCCTTTCTCTTTTCTCTAGTAGCGCACTGCGCTTTCTATTTGTAAATAGTTTGTTGCAAGAGTATAGTGGTTCAAACAAGACTGGATCCAGAAAAGATTACTAACATAAATACCGGGATACTTACCAACCTTACTCACAAAAATGTGTTAAAATATAAAAGGATAAACGGACACGAGAGAGTAGCCAAACTTTTTAATAGTCACGTTGTCACCTTGTATTCATCGCTTTATTCTGTTACATGGAATGATGACGTCAAAGGCCAGACTACATAATAGCCCTTAAGCAGTAAAGTTTTATTCAATTTACACATTATTAACCATCTGATATGTTCGAAGAGGAAAAAATGAAATA
The DNA here is from genome assembly GCA_034695485.1 of Entomobrya nivalis. NCBI lineage: Eukaryota > Metazoa > Arthropoda > Collembola > Entomobryomorpha > Entomobryidae > Entomobrya > Entomobrya nivalis. Next base: position 15,249 of record JAQFZH010001390.1, read on the forward strand.
CAATTAAAGACAGACAACCTGGATGTGACATTGCGACAAAAAAGTACGACTTCTACCGTTGCAATGAAATATCTGTGTGACACTTAAGCGAGCATTATTTTTACTTGTGGTTTGCTGACATTATAAAGTACGCTGTGCAATTTCAAAATATTTCTCTTCAGTGCACACTGTTGACTGTATTATCATTCTGATATAGTCCGACCAAGTGGCTGGGAAGCATGAGCTTTAAAAAAAATTATGTTGACTTGACTAGCTTTTCTCGTTATCTGTATATTTTTCCCACCACCGAAAGGTATGCTTTAATACAGTACAGACTAGTACATGTTCACAGGAGAATTATTGGAGATGTAAACTGAAGTGAACGACATCAACGAATTACTAACTTGCATATTGCGGACAGGGAAAGTCCCAAAAGTGGGTTCATATTACCATTACGGGATGTCATGTATGTTATTAACTTTCCTTGTAAATGAATCTCATGAATACATGACAGAGACACCACCGACAACCGCAGCCATTCCACACGAAGCTGCACGCACATCATCAGCAAAATAAAGAAGCTGCGGAAAGAAGACAGCGACACTCACAACAGAAGTGCGAACAGCAACAAGGGACCGCAAAAATATTTTCTACATGTCTATTTCTATTTATCTTCCAGCTCTCTATAAACAAATACATAAATATCTGCTGCCATCCTTGTGAAGCAGTAGTATGTGTGTGTTTGTGATGCTTATGAAAATGAATACCTTTTTAAAATGCACTGGGGTTCATCCAAAAAGCAAATTAAATGCAAAGCAATACAACAAAAGTGGTGACACTGCTGCCCTTATTTAGTGGATCCAGTTACTGTAGTTCTGATAGTTGTGGGGTTGCTGGCAAACAACTGAGCATTTCATTTTTTCACGTGGACGACGGCTAGAGCTCGACTCGACATCACGACTGTTGCTACCATTATCATCTTGCTGCCGCCATGAAATCGGTAAGGTATATAATGTTCTCTTATCAAACAAATGCCAAAATTCTGTGAACAACACACAAGGCAGCGGAAACTCGCAAGAGTGAAAAGAACAGAGAGAGTCATTTCATTGTTATTGACATTGCTGCCATTTCCCGTACAATCGTTCTACTTCTCCGCCTCCTTTGTCCACTGAATCCTAGCTATCTTTATTGCCCACACAAAGCTTACATACATATTAAGCAGTTTGACGGGGCCACATACACTTGCTTAATAGCTTATTTGTTAGGATGCCTTGTAAGCATATACTCACTTAAAACAATTAATCTACATTTTACTTCAGTGACTCCTAAATTTCTGATATTATGCGTGTTCTGCATCACCACCACTGCTCATCTTCATTGTTCCTTAAATACGAAAACAGAATCATTTATTTCTCCTCGCTTTTCTCTCTGTCGACTTTTTCCTTTTGAAGTTTCTTTATTTTCTCCCATTTTAAGTGAAAGCGCTGAACTGAAGACAGACAGAAAATTGAAATAAATAAAAAAAAGATTCGGTACTACTTTCCACAAGACAAAAGTAAGTTTTAGTACTATGAACAAAGTGAACAACACAAAGTATCAGGATAGAAAATAGTAAAAAACTACTACGAGACTCTGACTCTGATGTACATAACCTAGAACTACTGTAAAAAGTCGGATAAGAAGGACTTCGGGTTCCAAGAAAGACTGAGAAAGAAAGGAAGCAAAAAACTCTATTTCTTCACTTCTTTCTTTCTTCATCTACCAAAGAGAGATGATCATGATCGCAATCATGACGAAGAGAAATATGTAATGTAGGTCGCCTTCTATTCCAAATATATTTCTTCTTATAAAGATGCATAATAGGAAACATGAACAAAAACTAGCCATATTTTCTTAACCCTTACATTAACTAAGTTTCATCCCCCAGTATACAACTTATGTAAGTGCTAAACCATATCCTAAATTATCATCAACGAGGAAAAAAACTCCTCGGTAAGTTTTGCTAAGTTGTTGGTTGAGTTTAGAAAGATTGTTCAGTATGTTCTTGATGGTTTGTTGGCAGCTTTTCTAAGTCTGCTGTTGCTGTGTACTTATTTGAACAATACCAGAACTGAACTGGTTTTGAATACAATACAAAAACACTTTAGCAGTTCATAATAAAAATACTATGAAGCAGTATGTAGTACGTAACAGAAACAAGAAATATATGTGTTCGGATCATATATATTGCCTTCGTAATAAAATAATCAGTATATTTCTTTGCAAAGCTCGTAGCAGCGATGCATAAAAGCATGTGTTTTTGAACATGTGACTTCCTGCTTTCCCTGCACATGTAATATCATCTATCTCTTTTATGCAGACAACTCTGACAACTATAAAAGAAGAAACTTTCCTTTGTTTGAAGAATGAATAAGTGGAGAAATCGTTTTGGAAAATAAAGCCGAAAGTATCCTGAAACAGCAGCTTTGTCAACCTGTACTGCAGATAATTTACTTAATGCTCTACCACTCTTTCTTGAGTCACAAGACGCTTTAGTCTATTATTGATATTCTATAGCTAGTTTCGTTTCCACACTTTTCTTTGTTTTAACGCAGTTTTGTGAAAGCAATAAGAATTTTAATAAAAAATAAGCACCTACGTAAATTCATGCATGCAATAAGTAAAAAAACAAATATAGGAGCCCGTTCACGCGGAGTGCTACCATGAAGCGTTGCGGTTGGATGAAGATGGAAGGAGCAACTGAATTACTACATAAAGTTTGCATGATTATCCTTTCTTCTCTTAAGCAGTCGTGATGATCACGGAATAGTAGTGGTAGTCACGCATTTTTTCTCCAAGAATAAAAAATATATATCGACAAAAGAACATTGTAGTCATCTACTAGTATATGCCATCAAACCATTTTCTTTACATCCTGTCCCCAGATCCCTTCCTGTCTCCATTTGCCATTTCCCGATGGTGTTACACTGCCGGTGACGTGAAAAAGAAGGTGACTGGATTCTACTTGTCTATCCTTTTTTGTACATCCAACAGTGGTCATGGTCTAGTTATTTTTTTCATGTAGCTCAATGAATATATTGATAATACATGCATCGTCATCAGGAACGTCTTTCCGATCCCAATTCCCATAATCTTTCACGAAGAAGCAACATGATGGCATGCTGGGATTATTCAGCTAATATTAAAGTCCTCCAAGTCAGAAAAGACAAGACAATTTTTGTGATAAAATACCAAAGAAGTATGAGAATGTGAAAGAAAATGGTATTCCACAATCCACACTTTGCTTCTCTGTCAACTTGGTTCTATGGTGTTCTGTTATGTGCACGTCATATAATTTGGACAAACTCCTATGATTACGTGAAACTTTCTTCATCGTCTGCGTAAAGAGAAAGAAACCATATTTATTATATGACATTTATTCCTCAAAAAAGTTTCATGTTAAAATGGCGGTCACTCAAGGAGTACATCATTGTTATGAAAAAGTAACTCCTCCCAAACTGTGCACATTTTGTAGGAACAAGAGGGATAAAAGTGTGTTATCTCAATAAATTGTGTAGTTTTTTTTCTTGGGTGAACTAAAAGAAATACAACTTTGTGTCATATTTTTGGAAAATAAAAATATATTGCTTGAATGTATCACATAATACGTATTAATATAAGTTCGTTTCTAAAACAGTTTATTGGCAAGATGGAAAAAGTTTACCTAAAAAGTTCTTTTCGCTAACTGAGAAGAAGAATGACGTCGTCATGTATAGCAATAAGTAGTACCAAACCAGTGTAGCATCTAGTGTAGGAGGCTACTGAAAGTGTAAAAAGTTCAAGTGAAGCTGTAAATTAAGCTATGGACTTGTTTTACTCCTTTATGTATATGTCAAGTATTTTGTGTTGGGTTGTGACTGATTTTCTTGCCAAAATCTCGGACATGCAGAGCAAATAGAACAAAGTAAAGCGAAAAAGTTATTCACATGATTGCAACATTTGCAACGATTGTCTGAAGTAATTCCTATTTAGATGTGTATATTATTGTCTAGCATTTAATGCTAACGTTTCTTGCCAAGTTGTTGGAAGTTAATGTTAAACCGCAACAGTAGCAATCTCTTTTGAGTTATTTTTTATTATATTGTCTTCACTGTCTTTGGCTGGCCACTACACTAATCTATTATTTATTATACATTCATATTTTTAAAAAATAACTTATTATACTAGTACTAGTGTACATTCACATTCAACATTATTCGTATTATTTTTCGCATCAGGTTTAGCTCCATTGTTTTCTACGTATTTCATTTACTACAGATTCATGAATAAGGCCAAGACGAAAGTTACTAGGAAAATGAAACATGGATTAGGTTGAGGTGAACAATATTTTTTGTGTCTGTCTGGCTGGAAACCCACATTGATGGCAAGATGATGGGATGTAGTATATGGTATATGCATACATATAGCTAGATATATATACATAATTCATGTTGATTTAATTCAGACAAGTTAGTAAAATAAGCTTTTTCTGCTGAACCAAGTACGCGTATCTAGTAGATCACGTTATTTTAAAACCGAAAGTTTCTTCGTCGAATATTTAAGAGGAGGAGCAAAAACAAACAAAACGTTGCGGCTTTAGCTGTTGTGGTATGACTCACATGAAACCTGACATATCAAAAACGGATGTACTGATTCGAAGTAAAAGTGAGTTTCTAGTTGTAAATGGAGAACATGCGTAATGTAAAAGCAACCTACCAAAGTTTGTTTTCCTTCAAGTAACCATTCCACCACCGATATTACTGACTGACATACATAAGTACTAAAAATGTAATATTATTGTGTTGTGCACTTTGTGCTTGCGACAAGAGCAAAAACTAAATCAATTTTTTTGTAGCGAAAATAACTTTTGTACAAGCAAAACTACAAGCAAGTAGTTCTATCGTACAATGTATACAGGTACTATAGGTATATTTAGTACAATAGGGAATGAGCAATTGAGTTTCATTATTGAAAAAATTTCTTTGATAAGATCACATAATATGAAAATTTATCATAAATACTTTAATGTAATGTGATTATACAACTGCGTCACATGTTCTCAGTGATTTTAATTTTCATAATAACAAACTTCGACCAAACTAGTTCTATTACTGTTTAGTGTAAAAAAACGCCCAAGACGACAATATGAGTCGTACAGGTTCTAGGGACCGTTCACTCGACGTTTCATAAAAGTGAGTATGTGGTGAAGTAATAACTGAGTTTCATAGTTCCCTTGGTTGACAGACAGACAAGTCTACTATACCACTACCACCACCACATCACCACCATATCGGGGTGTTGAGAGAGACTGAATTGGCTACTAGAGTGAAAGAAACCGAACAAAACGGAAGGAAATTCACAAGCGTCTAAAAGGAAACATGTTTTGTCCTCGTGGTCGTGATGGGGGTGCGATGGCAAAATGATTCTCTATCTATCCATATGCCATGCCTTGAGTTAAACAAGTTGTTGTAATCAATGGATGCGATGTGATAAGTGTTTATTTTCCTGCGGAGAGTAAAAGTATAAAATTATATTATCTAGGTCTTGATGTAATTATATATTGTATTGGATCCTCATCAATTTAAAGTGTTTTTTTCTGGGCAAATTAGTAATAGTAAATTGAGTATTGTAAGTATAGCATCGTGTACTTGTACATTATGGACTATTGTGAAGTTTTTTAAACTCTAGACTACTTTTTCCCTATTCCGATTGTGCTTGAGAATTTTACAAAGTGCTACGAATACCTAGATCACTTGTTTAATTTTAAGAGAAGAAATCAACCTTTGTGCAAAGAAAAAGTTTCTTTAAAATGCTTTTTATAACAATTTGGCTGCTTTATTAATTTTACCAATGGTTTGGTACTACTTTACTTCCAAAGAAAATAGTTATCACATTCGATTTCGTGGAGAAAGCAACTCTTTCAACTGCTATTTCTTTTCACTTTTTTTCATCATGCGGCGATATATTATTAGTATTTGTTATGTGTTCTCTCAACACCAAAAACTGTACTCAAGTATTGTACAACTATAACTCACTGAAACTGACAGGCAGGTACCTAAATTGTTTGATACTATTTTGGACCCACTCAGAGTGAAAAACTGATTAGAGTTCTGGGAGAGAAAAAACTTGCACATCTTCTTCATATTGCAAGTAATTTTTTTCAAGTCGAGTCAATAACGTGTGTGACTTGGCAGTTTCTCTCTGTCATTTACCACGTTGCAACGTTTTAAGAGATAGATATAGAGATGTCACGCATACTTTGTCATTGTGTTGTTATCGTGTAATAACAGAGTACATGATAATGTGGGTGACAAAAGTTATTTCGGCCGTATTCGTCAAGAACATAGTTTCATTATCAACTTTTAGCAAAAATGTGTATCCATAAATAAGATTTCGAACCGACTACATCTAACGATAAAATAATTACAATGAAATTAAATTATACCCTTTG
>JAQFZH010001391.1:0-21687 GCA_034695485.1 Entomobrya nivalis
TTTGAAGAGAATCGGTTGAAGGATGTCCAAGTTAGAGCGCACACGGACAGACGGACAGACAGACGGACAGACAGACAAACAAACTAAAATTATAACATCGATAAATCGAAATTTATCTACGTAATAATATAAATTTGTAGTAAATTCCAATGTTGACCTTACTCTACGTTGATCCAGAGATGAGATTTAGCAAGAGTTTTTTTTAGTAGAAACAAAAAAGACAGACAATGTGCGTGCAGCTTGTACAGCAAACATTCCGGACGATCAAACATGAAATATGTAAATTGATGTGTAAATTATATGAAATATAAAAAAACGTAATGATTCTCTGTAAGTACATCATTATCTCACTCCACAAGTTTTTTGTCTCATTAGCGATATTTTCGTTCTGCTGATAATCATGATGATACACACGCCTTCAATTTTACTTCTTATTGCTCCGCTGCGGCTGCAGACTACATGTGCCTTTGGCATAACGACAATCAGAAAGAATATGCTCATTGAGTGCTTTGCTCAAAATGTAGTTTTAAGCATTTTGAAACCGACTAGTTAAATATTTTAAGGATTTGGCCGTTATCTCAATTTGTACATTTACCTTACTTAAAATTTCTTATTCAAGTCAATTGACAAGTTGATTACGTAGCTGATAGCGAAGCTCAGCGAGGTATTGACTTTAAAGCGTTTGTGTGTCTGTCCGTCTGTCACCACGAGAATTCAGGAACGCGTGGACCAATTTCTTTCAAATTTGGCACGTAGGTCAGAAAGGTTAAGGGCAAGAACCCTATTGATTTTCAGCCCCCTGGGTCTGACCCCAAGGTTAAAGGCCACAGTCAAAAAAATTCAATCTGTTCAGAGTATAAATTTGAATAGCACACTCGAAATCCCTCGTGAAGTTGACCACGAATCGTATGTCACTTTAGGTCAAGGTGACCTCAGAAGGTCAGAAATCGGGGTCAAAGTTTATTTCAAACATATGGCATGTGACATATCATTCGAAAGCATTTTTCATTAGCAAAAACAATGACCATCACTAGCGTCGTTATAAGTGATAACGTTTCAGTTACGTCGTTATGATCGCTCTTAAAGCAGGTTTATTTTGTTTTAAAGGCATACTTATGTACAACATGTATATTTATATCAAGTTAGCTATTCTCTAGAAATAATAACATTGATTCCCCTTTCCTTCAAATTATTCGCTGATGCCTGACTCACTAAAGTTTTCACAAAACAAATAGTTTGTAGAGTTGTTATGTCGTTTAATCCAAACGTAATCGAGTAATCGGTAATTCCAGTTTGGTAATCGGGCACTGCTTGAATTTTACACGTTTCCAGCTCTTAAACAAAAAAAAACACACAAATAACTCATTTAATTTTATATTGATTTTCTTCAAATTTAACATTGCCAACTTACTCGTCAAATTTCCAATATAAGCCATCGTTCTTGTACCAAGCCTTTCCCCACAAGCGTAAGTATCCAGCTCCTGCTTTGTCATTCCAGTAATCCCCTCATCCGTCAATGATGACCTCACAAGATCATCAATATCCCGAGTAATCTCCGCAATTAAAAACAATTCCTTCAGCTCCGTCCACTTCATAAAAATCACCCTCGCAATCATATCATTAGCCTTCATCTGCAATCTGCTCAAATTGGGAAACCAGGTTGTCAGTTTCCAAACATGTTCCAACGGAACAAAGGGCTCCAACACTAAACTCTGTAAATGTTGCATAACAACTGATAAGGATCTGGTCCTTATCACAGGATTGGATAAGGTATCATGTTGACCTATCGTGGAATCCCGATAAATTTCTAACCGTTTCAACTTTGGCATTTTACACAAAAATGCCATATTGTGAACAAGTTCCTTTGTGAAACGAAAGCTTTCCATGTTCGGGAAACTAGAACAGCTGTCCTCGGATGCCATAAGGCTTGTTAATGTTGATTGATTGGAGGTTCGATACTGGAGAAAAGTGAGATGCTTTAAGGATGGTGCTCCATGACGTAAAATGTAGTCTATTGGGGTGTTATGCTTGACTGATGGGAGGAATCCAAGAGAAACTACTTCCGTTTTATTTCCGGTTAAAAGGACTAGCTTTTTTAAGTAGTCGTCAGAAAATAAGCGTTGGTCCCTAAAAATAATTAAAATTCGATTCATCGTTTCTAATTAATAAACATGCGTTAAATTCGATCTATTGATTAAAATTAATAAACATTCACTAAATTTGATAGATCGTCTAAAAAATAAACGACCATTAAATACGATCTATCATTCATAAAAATTAATGATTATTCAAATCGAATTAAAACTTTAAAACAACTTAATAAAAAACATTTTACGATCGAATTTATGTTCGAATTTTCATATTTAAATTTGTTAAATGTTTTCATATCGCTAATTTTACTTACCTTGTCCCAATTTTTAACGTCTTCAAAATCACACGATTATCCACCAGCGTATTGACAATTCTCACGAAATGCCCACTCCCATAGTCACTCTGTATACTCAAATGACAAATATTTGGACAAGCCTCCATAAACCGAACCCAATTAAATGGGAACACTTTCTTTTCAGTGCTCAGTACAATGCTGACATTCAAATGGAGAGAGACCAAAGCCGGATTTGACAAGATAGTAAAGTGGTTCTCCTGCTGCTCGCTTTCTGTTGTTGAGGTAGTCTCGTCATCTTCCACAGACGACCAATTGTCAACATTACTTTCATCATCATCACTTTCTTGAGGTGCAGGCTTATCAAGAATTGTTAAGGCTAATCGTTCTATATTCACATTAACATAACTATCTTCTTGTTGATTTAGGCAATAAATTTGGGTCAAAATGGGATAGCTACATGTCCACGGAAACTGTAAACTTAACTCTTTCACGAAACTTCCACACTTTCCCCAAAACTGATAAAATAACTGGGTTGCTTCATTAAGACTACTAAATTTATCCGGTTTTATGGTTACTTTAAAGTTTGTAAAGTAAAGTGGAATTTTCTCATCATTGTCATAACTTTCCAATTGCTGCTGATATTCCAGAAATAAATCATATTTCTCGAAAAGTGTAGGAGAGTCCAAAGTAATAACACATTTCTCCTTTAATGAATGCGTAGCAGCTTGCATCCATAGTTTGTTGACTAAACGTAAAGACTTCAGATCCTCAAGAGGAAGATTACGGGTAATTGCTCGTTGTACCTGAAAAATATTTAATACACCAATTTTTTCAAGGTTATATTTAATCAAGGTTAATAATGTGTGTATGTTTACCTCGTAACAACCAAATGCACATTGAATAGCATCATCGTTTCCCTTTTCCTCTTCACTTATTTCCATAACTTACTATTGTTAAACAGAAACGCCGTTAATTTGTAATAATTTTACTTATCTTTTATGAAAAATATAATTCGCTACTGAAATTACATGTGGAAAATATTCCAATACAGTTTATATCAGAAAAGTGCTATATAGAATATATAGTGGATACACAACAAGCACAAAAGTTAACACGCACATCTCTGAGCTCATGTTCATTTTCGAACATCTGATCATCCTATTTTGGAACTGATCCAATTCAAGGTGAAATCGTTCTGTGTTCTTCAAAAGCATAATGTGTGCATGACTTATTTATGATGAGTCGATAATGAAAAGAAATGCATTATATTTTAAACGTATTTTTTCTTTGCCAAAATGTAAAAAAATGCCATTTAGCAAAAATTAATACGGATATATATTTTTTCTCATTGAAAAAGTTTAACGACTTCTTTGAGTGTCATTTCAAATCATATCAAATTTATTTAATGTCAACAAGGTTAAAAATATAAAGAGAAAAAAACCTGCTTATTATTTTAACTGTCCAGAAGAGATTAAAACAACTTTTTCTTTAGGTTTGACCCACTTAATTTTTGGCTATATGCAGTTATGTATGTATAAATATAATACATATACATATGTATGTACATATACATATGTGGTAAGCACGAATATATTATGTACATAAATCGAACTTGATACATAGCCATTATAAATTTAATGAGAAGTTCAATGAAATGAAAAGTCAGCTTGTTTCTTTTTTTCTCATTTGAGGAAACATTGACACAGTTATGTCTGCTACCTAATCGTAAGATTTTCTTATCATCAGTCACTTATCTTAAATCTTTATTCATTCCAACTACGCATAAAAGCAATGTATACGTGCGTAATGCTAACATACATACATGTAATGAAGTTGTTATGTATCTTATTTTAGAAAACGTCAATATTGATTTAGTCTGCTTTCATCACTTGAGTGACAAAAATACATGCTCGATTTTAATCGTCGTCGTCGTCAAAAATCCTAAACAAATATTTAATTTGAGATTTCACTCAAGTTTGGGTAGTTTTTATCAAAAAGAAAAAGCCATAAGGAAATATTTACTTTATTTTTACATAAGCGCGCTTGTCTGTATTTCTCACCAGACCAAGTCCAGGAATTATAAAGTAGCTTTTCTCATGTCAGTTTATTTACGACTTTTACTGCGTTACTTTATCATTTAATTTAGCTTCCTTAAAGTGTAAACTTTATTTTTCGTATAAAATATCATCCGAGATCAAATCTTCATATCATATTTCATCGTACACTTCATCAGACACCAAACCTACCTGAAAAGTCGTTAAAAATATTTACAAAGTTTGCTTCAATTTATTTATCATGGTAAGTTGTGGTAAAATTAATTCATTTAAATCTAAAAAATTGGTTCGTTTTTGTTAAATCGAATTAACGACTTTATTTTAAAATCGAATTAACGACTTTATTTTAAAATTGAATTAACGATTTTATTTTTGAATCGATTTAACGACTTAATTTTTAAATCGAATTAACACAAGATTTTTTATAATATTTTTTTACAGAATGCCAAAACCCAAACGGTGACCCTCGCTCTTATGGTCATCTTTATAACCGCTTGTGCCTCTGAACCAGCTACCAAGCCACTTCGTCGCCATCTCCGTTCTGAAGCCCTTCCAGAAGCAGTTAAAAAACGTTTATCCACCGTCTCCAATGAAGATCAACTTATTAAGGACCTTGGCGACGTGCTTTACCATGGCCGTACCGCCGTAATCCGATTCTACGCTGACTGGTGTCCCGTTTGCCAATCTGATCGACCCCGATTCATGGATTTAATTGAACGGTTCCCCTACACAAACTTTTTCCGTGTTGATGTAGACGAACATCCAAAGTTGTCCTCAGAATATGGGATTCGTGCAGTGCCAACATATTTTGTGCTTCGGAGAAACATGGCTCATTTGACTTATCACAGTGCTGGAGATGTAAATAATTACCTGACTCAGTTGAGACAAGCTCGACTTGTGAGAAATCGTAATCAGCGACACATAAATAATTAAATGATTTTTTTCTGGATTAATTATTTTTTAAAGAGATTTGTAGTACAAAAAAATATACAGTTTGATATTCAGTTTATTCTTAGTGGTGGGTAGTATTTATAGCAATAAAAAGAAACTTGTACAGGAAAAAGCTTCTGGCAAGCTGAATATTTAATGAGGTTCCTAATTTTTTATTATTGTGATAGCATAGCAGAAACGGCTTACTTTAATACATTTAAATACTAACATAAACGTATATACTACATACACAGCTAACTTTATTACTTTTGGGATCATAGCAGTCATAAAAGTACATAAAGCAAAATAACAAGACATTTGACATGTTTAATATATTGAATTTTTTTTACAAGTTCAAAAAACTATAAATGGATTTTTAGGTGGATAACCTTTTCTAAAATATAAACCACAATATTCCTTATAATTTTCCATAAAAATAGCATAAACGTATAAAAATATTAGCATACATAGGTTTTTCATAACAACTTGACTGATATTCATGCATACATACTTTACCCAAAGCCGAAAGGATAATGATAAACACACTTTTTTGTTAAGGGGTCATCCACACTAGCAGAAGCAGCAGTTTTTCGATGCATACAAACTTAGTATATTAACGACTTACTTAAGTGCTTAGTACACAAATTTTACGTACATCTGAAAATACATTACATTTTTTTGAATACATACCATATGGACACCCCCTTAATTCACTTTTCAGCTTCGTCGTCTTACAAAGCTGTTTTTGTTTGTAATCCATATAAAATGCGTCTGGATTCCACCAGTAAAAACCGAATATATCTTTAATCTTTTGGATTTTTTACCATCATCTCATCACACAGATAACCTGCTATTATTTCATCAATATACATTTAATGAAACTACTAATGCAAAAAAACTAATTAAATGTGAAATAAATTCATGTATATTTTTTCCTCAGTCCAGAAGCAACAGTGTAGTTTACATGCAAGCAAAAATTTCATCACCACACCTTACATCTTACAAACTTTAATATGAAATTAGCAAATCGTGAAAAATTTCCATGACTTGACTATTCATACAGCTATACGTTCCTGCCAATTCTAAAAGAAATACACTTACAAGTTCAACTGAATCCACTAACGTAAGAGCAAGGTTAAAAATTATAATAACATTTCTGTGTAAAGTTGTGCGACGTAAAAAATCACTTTGATTATTTAACTTGTTATTTTACTGATCAAGGAAAATTTACTTAATTAAGGTGTTGTGTTTACTCCAAGTAAACCATTTGAAGTATTTTACCAAATTTATTTTAAAAATTAAAGCCAGTTTTTGGGGAACAAAAATATTTAAAATTACGTCGCAAAAATGGAACGTAGTGGACTTCCGTTTGTCAACACAGTGGTTCACGATAATGCTGGGGTAAGGTGAAATATTTATTACAGTTAAGTTAATTTGAATGTATAGTCAATTAAATTTAAACTAATTTCTAATTTTTGGTGTTATGATTATAGTTCACTTCGTCGTGGGAACAAACCAACTCTGAGGATGACGAATTGGATAACGAAGTTGATCCAGATAACCCATCTAAACCATTTTTGAGACCAGTTCGAAAATATGGCAGTAATTTATCCAAGGTAAAAAAAATCACAAAAAAATCTCTAATTTTTTAGCACATTTTCCCTGCCATTTACAATAAAAAGTCATAAAATAATTAATATACATATTTCATACATATTATAGGACAAAGACGTAGTAGCCTTTGAAGAACGAGCCGAAGAACGAGAATGGGAAGTTGACGATCACAGAATCGAAGTAGCCGAACTAACCACCCGTTACGACACTACACTCGAATTCGGCCTTACCCAAGACCAAGTACTAAAAAATCGAAAACGTTACGGTGAAAATTTTCTCCAGCCACCTCCCAAACCCAGTACCATATTAAAATTCTTTTATGCAGTGATCGGTGGTCTAAATGCTCTTCTCTGGGGCTGTGCATTTCTTAGCTTTGCTAGCTACGGAGCCCAATACCTCTACACGGATAACATCAGCATTGACAATTTAGTTTTAGGATGTTCCCTCATTGTTGTGGTCCACGTTTCCGGGGCATTCTCATTCTATCAGGAATTCAAATCCAGTCGAATTATGGAATCCTTTAAGAAAATTATGCCTAGAGAGGCCCTAGTTTACCGGGAAGGTTGTCGAATGGCAGTGGACGTTCGGGATTTAGTTGTGGGTGACCTTGTGGAAATAAATTATGGTGATTTGATACCCGCCGACGTTCGAATTTTAGAATGTCAGAATTTTACCGTGGATAATTCAGCTTTAACTGGGGAAGCTGAGCCCCAAAAGAGAATGAGTGTTTGTACAGATGAGGATCCTATGGAAACGAAAAATTTAGCATTTTTTTCAACAAATGCGGTACAAGGGACTGCTAAAGGTGTAGTCATTCGAGTGGGAAATAAGACATTAATGGGAAGACTAGCTAAGTTAGCTTGTGGTTTGGATAGTGGACCTAGCCCAATTGCTGTGGAAATGCATAGGTTTATTATTATAATGACTGTGAGAAGTTTGGTGTTTGGTGGGGTATTTTTTGTGTTGGCTTTGGGGATGGGCTTTAGTATAACAGATTCGATATTCTTTCTGATTGGGATTGTGGTGGCTAATGTGCCGGAGGGATTGGCGGTGACGTTTACAACGATTTTGAGTGTAACGGCGAAACGAATGGCGAAGCAGAACTGTTTGGTGAAGCATTTACATGCTGTGGAGGCTCTAGGTAAAATATTTATAAAAATAATTAACGAATGTTTAAATTTTGTGAACAAATTGTTAATTTTTACTATCGAATTGGCATTTTTTACTATCGAATTGGTAATTGTTACTATCAAATTGGTATTTTTTATTACCGAATTGCTAATTTTTACTATCGAATTGACAACTATTACTACTAAATTGGTGATTTTTACTACCGATTTGGTAATTTTTACTATCGAATTGGTAATTTTCACTATCGAATAGGTAATTTTCACTATCGAATAGGTAATTTTCACTATCGAATAGGTAATTTTCACTATCGAATAGGTAATTTTCAGTATCGAATAGGTAATTTTCACTATCGAATAGGTAATTTTCACTATCGAATTGGTACTTTTTACGATCGAATTGGTACTTTTTACTATCGAATTGGTAATTTTTACTATAAAATATTAGTTTGAGTTTTAATGAAAAATTAAAATGCCTCTCTATTTATTTTTAAGGTTCGACCTCGTGTATTTGTTCTGATAAAACTGGAACCCTCACCCAAAACGTGATGTCAGTAGCCCATTTATTTTTTAATGGCTCAGTAGCAGAAGCCGACACCAGTGAATTTGTCACCGGCCACCAATTCGATCTCCAAGACCCCGGCTTCAATGCACTTTTCAACGTAGCTGCTTTATGTTCCCGTGCAAATTTTAAACCAGGACAGGAAGATCTCCCCATTTTAAAAAGAATCGTAGAGGGAGATGCCTCTGAAACTGCTATCCTCAAATTTATAGAACTGCAGCTCCCTAACATCGCTCAGTACAGAACTCAATACCCAAAAATTTGTGAAATCCCCTTCAACTCTACCAATAAATTCCAACTTTCCATTCACGACATGTCAAATACCCCCGACCAACGATATTTACTGGTTATTAAAGGCGCTCCAGAAAAGGTCATTGCCCTCTGCACAACAATCTTAAATAAAGACCAGGAACTCTACATTGACGCTAATCAAACAGCAAAATTCAACCATACTTATGTCGGACTTGCCAAAATGGGAGAAAGGGTGTTAGGCTTTGCTGATCTCAGACTGCCCCTAGACAAGTTCCCATTAGGCTACCCCTTCAATTCCGAAGAACCCGACGAGCTCCTCCATCTTGGCTTCCGGTTTGTTGGCCTAATGTCCATGATCGATCCTCCCCGCGCAGCTGTACCAGATGCAGTACGAAAATGTCGATCAGCTGGTATTCGAGTTGTCATGGTAACCGGAGATCATCCCGTTACCGCCAAAGCTATAGCCAGGGCAGTAAATATTTTAAGTGAGTCGAACGAAACCATTGAAGAACGAGCAGAAAGACTGGGAGTTCCGCTGGAGGATGTGGATCCCAAGACAATAAAATGCTGTGTGGTTACCGGTGCAGAATTAAAATTATTGAGTGCTGGACAGTTACGAAATTTGTTGAGGAACCACACTGAAATAGTTTTTGCGAGGACCTCCCCTGAACAAAAGTATATTATTGTGGATGCCTTTCAGAAAATTGGATATGTCGTGGCAGCAACCGGAGACGGTGTGAATGATAGCCCAGCATTGAAAAAAGCTGATGTTGGGGTTTCTATGGGAATTACGGGGACGGAAGTGAGCAAGGAGACTGCAGATATAATTTTAATGGATGATAATTTCAGTTCGATTGTGACGGGGATTGAGGAGGGACGGCTGATTTTTGATAATTTGAAGAAATTAATTGCTTATAATTTGGCGGACAATATTGCGGAAATGTATAGCGTGATGTTGTTCATGATTCTGAGAGTTCCTTTGCCGATGGGCACTATAGCTATGTTGCTGACTGTGTTGGGGACGGATGTGTTTCCGGCTATTAGTATCGCCTATGAGAAGGGGGAAAGTGATATTATGAAGTTGAGACCGAGGAATCCGAAGAAGCAGGGATTGGTGACGAAGGAGCTGTTGAGTTATACGTATGGACAGACGGCGGTGATTGAGTGCATTGCGGGATTTTTTGCGTATTTTTTGGTTTATGCGCAGAGTGGGTGGTTGCCGGGGGATTTGATTGGGATTGAGAAGAGATGGCATAGTAGGGCGGTGAATGATTTGAGGGATTCTTATGGACAGGAATGGGTAAGAAAAATATAGGGAATTTTTTATTACGGGGATGAAAATTCTTTAGATATGTGGGGTGGGGTACGAGGGATTACCGGAAGAATATTTCGGGGAATTATTATTCTTTGGTGTTTTTTCTTTATAGACGTATCATGCGAGGTCACAGTTGGTGATTGCTGGGCAAACTGCATTTTTTCTGGCGATTGTACTAACTCAAATGGCGAATGTGATGTGTTGTAAGACGAAAAGAGTGAGTTTGTTTCGGAAGAAAATGACGTAAGTTTCTTTTTTAGTACTCTATATTTTTTAAAGACGGGTATGCAAATTCTGCAAAATAAGTTACCGGGTTTTAGCACTGAATTGTGTTAAAAATTGTGAGCAATGAAGATAAATGTTTAAAAATAACAGAAATGGTACCAGGGGAGTATTTAACCATCAAACTCATTTCTTCGTTCTCATTTCCTCATAAAGTTTCCCCATGTTATTTGCCATTTACGCTTGTCGCTTGGCGATTTTAAAAATTTTAAATGGGAAAAATACATGGGAAACTAATGAAGAAACGAGAACGAAGAAATGAGTTTGATCGTGAAATAATTCCCAGGTTTATCCGGGTATTTGTAGGAAATTTAATGTTTGAGTCTTTAAAAAACACGCTGTTTGTATGGTTTGTAATGGGTTTTTCATTGAATTATTTTTTTTCAACAGGAATAAAAAGATGAACTGTGGACTAGTCTTTGCGATCGTGCTAGCTGCCGTGCTTGTCTACGTACCAGGATTAAACACATCTGTAAACTTTATAGCTGTTAAACCGGAAGCTTGGCTAGCTCCTATACCTTTTGCAATCTACTTGATAATTTATGATGAACTTCGGAAGCTGATCATTAGGTGTTTTCCGAAGACTATTCTCGGGAAATTTTTGGATACTTAAGTTAGTTATTCGAGTTAAATATGTAATTGGTTGTATATGATTATCGATAAAAATAATGTTATCATAAATGTCTTTGATATAGGAATAAACTTTTTATAAATATATTTTCTACTTGGTTGATTCCATTATAGAAATTGCTCATTCGGTTCATATGTACATAATTGTGAAATCAAAATTATTACTAATTAAAAGGTTAGCAATAGAGAAAAGAGAGAAAAGTTACTAATGAATTTAGTTTCATTGACTTTAGACCGAAAAATTAGCTAACATTTTTAGCCAGAAGTTTTTGATGCCTCCGTATGAACTTTTTATTCCTTCTTTTAGTTCAGAAGCTCGTAGGGATGATTGAAAGATTCAATTATGATTATATTTTCATTCCAAATTAATATTATAAAACATAACTATATAATACCTTACGTGGGCCGTCAAAATTACCTATTAAATTCGTCTAATATGGAAGAAGATATAAATTTCAAATTTAAGGATAAAATGTTATACACGTGTAAAAAATAGGCCAGTTCATGTATAAATATAGCTTCTTAATTTGTGACTGAGCAAGTAATACGGTTTGTCTGTCTGTACCGTAATTCAAAAAACGAGTCAGAATGTTCAAGATCTGATTTTATCAATCGATAAGTACATATGTCATTGGTCCTCGCTTGGATGAGTTTGTGGGTCAGCCAAATCAGTCGACCCAAATCAAAGTTAGGTCAAAAGGTTGAAAAAACCAATATATCAATATTGGCGCCAAAATATTTCGAAATAAAATAGGCAGTATTCTACTAAAACTTCCATAAACAAGAACATTTACAAAACGGTTCTTTTACGGAAGTTGGACAAAACCAATATTATTTTAATTCTTAATTTAAGTACCAATTATTGAACCAGTAAGTTACGTCATTAGTCGCAAGTTTCCTACTTCCTTTTTTCAGGATTCATTTTAAAATGCTATGTAAAATGAAAAAAATTATAATTCCTATCTACCAAATTACGGTTTAAATTTAGCATTGGTAAAAACAAGTTGACGTCTACATACAGACGTCTGTATGTATGTGACCGTGACCCCATTTATTTTTAGTTTATTTGCTCGAACTTGTTACCATTTATATTTTAATCCAACTAGACAAAACTATTCTTGATATGTTCTGAAGAAGACGGCAAACCGATTTACTGGCAACTTTCCAAATGGCTACTCCACTAATTTGGGACACTGCTTCCATGGCAAACACAGTATATGCCAAACTTTTGAGGTATCCAGCACCCCTTCAAATTGACCCTAAAACTCAGTCATTTCAACTCGTGACAAAATCTAATGAAATAATTGGATTTCGCATTTTTCTCTTATTCATCACTCTGCAATTTTTAGCCATGCTAGATGTTGTTGTTGAAGGTTTTATAATCGGATCTTTGAAAGTTTCTTTTGGCATTTGTATTATTCATTTCATAGCATGTTGTGTTTGCGTAACGCTACTGTTAGTGCTACTAGTTATATTTAGAAACGCGGATTCTTTCTGGAATGAATATATCAACCATGTTGTTCAATTGGAACGACAACTTCTGCGGAAAGAAAATATTAGAGCTAAATCTACGGAGTTTTTAATCTACGACTACTTTCTTGGATTCAAAACAGGTAATTTGATGTAAACAACGTAGAATTGCTGACGAGCTAAATAAATCTAAAATGGGAGGCAATAATATAGTGGAAATTTACTTTGTCGACAATATGCAGTGTCGAAAATATGTAGACGAAATTTTTTGGTCGACTTGATTTTATTAGTCGAACGCATACTTAGTCGACCCTACAAAATTAGTCGAATTTAGTGGAATGCATAATTAGTCGACTTTATAAGTACTCGAAAGGGTTGTAATTTAGAATTACTGTATATGGAATTTTTATGCTTGGTTTTCTATGACACAACTAATCAGTTTTGTTTGATACCTTGATACAAAAGTTTGATTTTGATTAACTTTCTAAATTAT
Organism: Entomobrya nivalis; assembly: GCA_034695485.1. Taxonomy (NCBI): domain Eukaryota; kingdom Metazoa; phylum Arthropoda; class Collembola; order Entomobryomorpha; family Entomobryidae; genus Entomobrya; species Entomobrya nivalis. The sequence continues at coordinate 13,116 of JAQFZH010001391.1, forward strand.
TATTACCAGCTATAAACTATGCCTCAATTGAGTTGCGTAACCATCATAATTAGTATATTGATAGCAACACAAGTGTTTCAAAATCAAGTCAACGATTAATAACAAGTTACAGTATGAAACAAATCAATTATATTCTTGTTCTCAGGAAACTCAACTCAATAATTAGGGGCCAAATACACGTATCAAGTCCTTGTGCAAAATTGACACAATTAAAAAAATATGCCATAAAACAGATGCAGCATCAGCCCTTAACTCTTCTTCAGTTCAAAAATGATGTATTGAGGTTAATACTAATATTCCTCGCGGACGAATACGACAAGAGCGTAAACCGTTAAAAAATTATTTTGTTTGTTTTTAGTTTATGAACTCAAACTCAAAACTCAAGAATTATTCGCTTAAGAATAATGCTTTTAGTAGTTCTTATGTGTTGTTTCGATTCGACAGTAAAATTGCGACTAAACCCAGGTCGACTAATACGTTTCCACTAAATATTCGGTCGACTAATTAACCCTTTCGACTAAAAAGATTCGACTGTACATACAGTCGACTGAAGGCATTTCCACTATATTATACTGACCCATCTAAAATACGTTGTTTACTTTTCAGAAATTTACAAGCTTACTCATGGGGAGAACTTTGATGCAGTTGGTATATGCGTGGTAATATTTGCAACAATTGCTTTTCTCGTTGGAATTACTTGGGGACCGGTTTTTGTGTTTGCTGAGTGGGATCCATTCTTTCTTTTGATAAGTAATAAATATCCCATGATATTTGAAAACCAGGTGTTGAAAATATTAATATTTGGGATACGATTTGTTTCAACGCAATGGCTAGCAATGGAAGTTTCCCGAATGTATATGCTAATATTGATACCCACTATGGTATTTGGCCACTCCTATTTAGCCATCATTGTGTACTTACAAAAGATGGTGTTGGGTGATAAAGTCATTCATTTGTACAGTTTATTCCATTGCACTAATCAAATTGGTCAAGAAACCATCGCAACTATTGCAGGTTTGCTGATGGGCTTCGGAATAATATTCCTGGTGACTATTAATTCTGTTATAATTTTGTGCTGGTCTCTGCTACCAATTCTAGCTTATTTTTTATGTGTAAGTTTAGCAATTTTAATATATTTTGTAATGTTTCAAAGTCTCCCTGTTTATATCAAATGCGATGATATTTGCGGAAACTTGATGAATTCGTGGAAGCGGAGTATTTACAAGATGCGTAGATATAGGCTATATTGGGTAAAGCAAGTGAGAGCGCAACGACCAGTTTCAATTTACTATGCTGTTACGAAATTTGAAAAGTCCACAAAACGAAATTTTTATTCTACTATAATTGATAACACGATTACAGTTGTTCTTTTGTAGAAGATTAGGTCGTATTTCTTTTGAACCAATTTTATTAAAATATTTCAAGACGGATTTTTAAACAAAAAAATACTAGATTAGTTGAATGTGTTCAATACATTAAGCTTTGTATTCCAAATGCGTCGAATATTTTTTTACTGATTCGAACGAAACAAAATTGACATTTCCTTCTACATTGTGAAACCTTTGTTGTAGCAGCTGCGATGATGAAGAAAAACGCAGGAATTAAGTTTAATTATTTAGTAATTAAATCAAATATCCCTTTTTATTAGAAACTAATTTGTAATTTAATCAAATTTCCCCTTTTTTATTCAAAATTAATTAGTAGTTTAATTAAAATAAACCTTTTTTTAAATTATAAAAACAAAATTTAATTAAAATTAACCTTTTTTAAGCATAAAAGTAAACGTTTTTATAAATAATTAAATATAAATTCACCTTCAAAACTAATGATTAAATATCTATTTAATTTCTAAACATTCTGCCCAATTTTTATAGGTCAAAATTTTTAATTGAAAGAATAAATTTGGAATACTTATTTACCTCATGTTTTGTAAAAATGAGCTGGCGGGCCCGTCGTGCTTGCCTTAAGGGCCAAAATGAAAAGTTCATAAAATAGGTCTTCAAATTCTCTAGAAGATAGGCTATTAAGTAAAAAATAAATATTAGGTATTTACATACGTTTTTAAGCTCAAACGATAAAATTGTAATATTTATTTATAAGAAATTTTGCAAAAAAAGAGTGATTTCATGATTAATGTTTGCTGTTTGGGCCAAACTTAAGACTGCATAAAATAGCTCTTTAAATTCTCTACAAGATAAGCTATTAAGTAAAAAATAATTCCCAAGAAATTCTGTACGTTTTTAAGCTCAAAGGATAAAATACCAATTTGATTTTTGTTGATTTTGACATTTTAATAATTCAACGTTTTTAGAATTCGTAATTTTTATATTTCGTAAACTAAAATTCATGTTGCCATGGAGACAGAGTAACAAGCTGTTGATAAATTACTGTTACCACGCAAACCAGTTAAAATCCAAAAATAAATTGTAAAGCTATTTCTTAAGACACGTGTATTTTTTACTAAATATACATATATTTTTAAATAAACGACATTTCCTCATCAAAAAATGTACCCTCCCCCATTTCGTTTTTCATAAAGACATCACATATTTTCTGTACGGCCCCTTAAATTATAACCATCTAATTAGTCCTTTTGGACAAATGTTAATTATTAAATGTTAAAATTAGGTTAACATTCCTACTTTTTAATACTTAGTAAAATATTTGATTTTATGATTATAAAAATTATAAGCTGAAACATTATGCCACAATCCCTTAAACACTACTTGATTTGCTAGAAAGAACGAGAAATGCAACACAATGATATTCCATCCACTTCATACATTCCTCTACTTCTCCTCCCGCACCCCACCCATCTACCCATCACCCAAGTCTATTTTTAACTTAATCCCTCTTTTTCTTAAAATTTTATGAAACGAAAAATCAGCCACACTTCGTGTTTCTCTCTATATAGTAAACGGCTCGTACAACTGACAATTTCAACAAATTTCAACACTTTTTTGCCTTTTTCTCCGTAACCATGCGTCCTACAGAAAAATATGAATACCCTTATTGTAGCGCTCGTTAGGCCCCATCTTTTGATTGTATTGCCCAAACCCGAACTTCTACTCCCTCCGCACGAAAAATTACCCCAAACACCCAAAAACCGGTAAAAACGACAAATGGCCCCTAATCCCTCCACCCACGCACATGGACTTAATAAAAGTTCGATAGCTCTCTTAAATTAAGCATCACTCGCTTTTTAACTCAAGTCAATCAGATCAAAACTCTCGTCTCTATCCCATCTCAAAGTAAACTCTTTTTAGAAACTAGTCATCAAAACCGTGGTGATCAGTTGGTGATTGCGGGGCAAACTGCATTTTTTCTGGCGATTGTACTAACTCAAATGGCGAATGTGATGTGTTGTAAGACGAAAAGAGTGAGTTTGTTTCGGAAGAAAATGACGTAAGTTTACTTTACTATTTTTTAAAGACGGGTATGAAAATTTTGCATAGGTTACCGGGTTTTAGTAGCATTTTTTGGTGAAATTGGTGGGTAAAAATGGGATCTGTTTTAAAAAGTTAGCGGTGGTACCAGGTTTATCCGGGTAATTGTAGGAAATTGAATGTTTGTGTTCCTTGATAACGCGCTGTTTGTATGCTTTGTAATGGGTTTTTGTATGGAATTAATTTACTTTTTCGCAGGAATAAAAAGATGAACTGTGGACTACTCTTTGCTATCGTGTTAGCTACAGTGCTCGTGTACGTACCAGGACTAAACACATCTGTAAACTTTATTGCTGTGAAACCGGAAGCTTGGCTAGCTCCCATACCTTTTGCAGTTTACTTGATAATTTATGATGAGCTTAGGAAGCTGATCATTAGATGTTTTCCGAAGACTATTCTCGGGAAATTTTTAGATACTTAAGTTACTCATTTTAGTTAAATGTGTAACTGGTTGTGTATGATCATCATCGATAAAATGGTGTTATCATATGTGTCTTTGATAAAGTAATAAAATTTGATTAATATATTTTCGACTTGGTTGATTCCGTTATACAAGTTACTCATTCGGTTTATGTAGGTTCATTAATTTTGCTAATGAATTTAGCTTGATTAATTTTAGACCTGAAAATTAGCTAACCTTTTTAGCCGGAAGTTTGTGATACATGGAACGTGAGAACTTTTTTTATACTTATGTTTTGTTCAGAAGCTCGTAAATATGATTAAAAGATTTAATTATGATTACATTTTTAGTCCAAAATAATATTATGAAACATACCTACAAAATACCCCACGTGGGCCATCAAAATTACCTATTAAATTCTTCTAATATTAGCTTAATTGAAGGAGATATAAATTTCCAATTTGAAGATAAGATGTTTTTACCCGGTTAATAAATAGGCCAGTTCATGTTTAAATATAGCTTCTTAATTTGCGACTAACCCAGTTATACATGATATAGTGTTTGTACATTAACTCAAAAAACGGATAAACGCATCCACTAAAAACTAGGTTATTCTGCCAGTTTTCAGATCACAATTTGAATCCATTTCCAAAGCGAATCAAGTATCCTAACTTCCAAAAACAAGAACATTTACAGAAGTGTTCTTTTACGAAAGTTAGACAAAACCAATATAATTTTAATTCTCGTGAAATAACAATTATTTAACTGGTTTTTTAGCTCATTCATCGCAAGTTTCCTATATCCGTTTTTCAGGATTCATTTTAAAATGTTATGTAAAATGAAAAATAATTATGACTGCGATCTACCAAATAGCTTTTTAAATATAGCATTCGCAAAAACATGTTGACTTCTATATACTTATTTGAACACTTAGTTTACAAACAGTTTTACAAAGTTGCAGTCAACCTGACCCAACTTCACGTTACATAACAACTATTTAACTATACTTGAGTTCAGCAATCGCAAGTTTACTATACCCATTTTTCATGTTTATTTTAAAATGTTATGTAAAATGAAAAAAAAATGTACCTTTTGATCTACCAATATTATTTTAAATTTAGCTTTGACAAAAACATGTTGACTTCTATATATTTATTTGATCCAGGTTATTTTTAGACTTATGTCCAAACATGTTCCCCTTTAAAGCTCGATACAACTAAACACTCCTATTCTTAATACTTACTGAGGAAGACGGCAAACAGATTTTCTGTCAAGTTTCCGAAATGGGCACTCCACTAATTTGGGACACCATTGGGATGGTAAACACGGTATATGCCAAAATTTTGAGGTATCCAGCACCCCTTAAAATTGACCACAAAACTCGGTCATTTCAACTTGTGACAAAATATAATGAAATTAATGTGTTTCACTTCATTCTCTTATTTATCACACTACAATCTTTAGCCATGCTAGATGTTGTTGTTAAGGGTATTGTAATCGGATCATTGAAGGTTCCTTTGGGCATTTGTGTTATTTATGCCATTGGACTTTGCGTATGCGGAATACTGTTGGTGGTGCTACTAGTTTTGTTGACAAACGCGGATGCTCTCTGGAAAGAATATTTAAACCTTGTGGTTCAATTCGAAGGACAACTTTTGCGGAAAGAAAATACGAAAGAGAAATCTGCAGATTTTTTTATGTACGACTACTTTCTTGGATTCAAAGCAGGTAACTTGATTTAAAACAACGTTAAAATTCTGACCATTCAAATAAAATTAAAATACGTTATATTTACGTTTAAGAAATTTACAAGTTTGCTCATGGGGAAAAATTCGATGTGGTGGGTATATTCGTGGCAATATTTGCAATGATTATTGTTCTCGTTGGAGTTGCGTGGGGACCAGTTTTTGTGTATTTTGAGTGGGATCCGACCTTTCTTATGCTGACCAATAACTTTCCCCAGATATTTGAAAGCAAGCTGTTAAAATTAGTAGTATTGGCAATACGACTTGTTTCATTTGAATGGATGATAATGGAAATCTCGCGACAGTATATATTAATATTGATACCTGCTATTTTATGTGGCAATTCCTATTTAGCCATCATTTCATACTTACAAAAGATGCCATTGGGAGATAAGGTGATACACTTGTATAATTTATTACATTGCACTAATCAAATTGGTCAAGAAACCATCGCAACTTTGGTGGGCTTGCTGATGGGTTTTGGAGCAATATTTCTGGTTACTATTAATTCGGTAATTATTTTATGTTGGTCATTGCTACCAATTGGAGCTTATTTTTTGTGTGTAAGTTTAGCTGTTGTAGTTTATTTTGTTATGTTTCAAAGTATTCCTGTTTATATCAAATGCGATGATATTTGCGGAAACATGATAAATTCATGGAAGCGTAGTATTTACAAGATGCGTGGATATAGGATGTATTGGGTAAAGAAAGTGAGAGCCCAACGACCAGTTTCAGTTTACTACGCTGATACGAAATTTGAGCAGTCTACAAAACGAAATTTTTATTCTACTATAATTGATTACACGATTACTGTCGTACTTTTGTAGAAGATTGGGTCGTATTACATTTGAACCAATTTTATTAAAATATTTTAAGACGGATTTTTAAGCAAAAAGATACTAGATTAGTTGAATTTGTTCAATAAATTAAGCTTTGTATTCCAAATGCGTCGAATATTTTACGTCAAAACGTAGTTATGTTTTATAAATGATTACCGGATAGTTAATCGTCGTCATTTCATCGCCATAAGTTATTAGGGACTACTCTTTTCAATCGTGTTGGCTGCAGTATTTGTCTACGTACCAGGATTAAACACATTTGTGAATTGTATTGCTGTGAAACCGCAAGCTTGGCTGGCCCATTACCTTCTGCAGTTTACTTGATAGTTTACGATAAGCTAAGGAAGATGATAATTGGTGTTTTCCGAAAACTATTCTTGGGAAATTTTTGGATACTTAAGTTTCTGTAATTGTGTATAATTGGTTGTATGAGATCATCGATAAAATAATATATTTTCATTTATATTTTTCATATAGTAATAAAATTTGTATAAAATCAATTTCGACTTGGTTGATTCCATTATAGAAATTACTGATTCGGTTGGTTTACTGTACTGGATCTCATGGCAAGTTTTGGCAATAATTGTGAAATCATAATCATTACTAATTATAAGGTTAGCAATAGATAAAAGAGCCCGATTTAAAGGAGGTAAAATATGAAATGTGGATGAGCTAGAGGATGACATGGAAACGTTCGTCATAGTTCGTCATTGTCTAAAACCTTAATTGTTTATTAATTTTGTATGAGTTTGATGACGAATCCGGATTAATTTTTACATTTATAAGTGTATAAATATTTACTGATCGTTAATGTCTGGAGGAAAAGCATATCATAAACTTGTCTAGTTTGGACCTATTTGTCTGGTTTGTGGTACCGTATTTCAAGTTGCGTCATATGTCCGTACTAGATAAAACGGGAGAAGTAAAAACGCAATATGTAATATTTATACTTGTCATTTAAGCAGGTGCAGAGTTTTCAGAGAAATTTAAATGTAACATAGAAAATCGAGAATAACATTACTAATGAATTTTAGTTTCATTGATTTTGGACCTGAAAATTAGCTGGCATTTTTAACCAGAAGTTTATAATACATGGCACCAAAATATGAGTTTTTTATGGCTTTTTTATTTCAGAAACTCCAAAAGAGGATAAAAAGATTTAATTATGATTGTGTTTTTTAATCTTAAATACTATTATAAAGCGAACCTACATAATACCCCACGTGGGCCATCATAAATTAGCTTTTAAATTCGTCTAATATTAGCTTGATTGAAGAAGATCTAAATTTGAAATTTAAAGATAAGATGTTTTACACGAGTAATAAAAAATACGACAGTTTGTGTATAAAAATAGCTACTTGGAGTGTGACTGAGCAAGTTATACGGGATATCTAGTTTGTCTGTTTGTACCGTAATTCAAAAAAAACGAATCGAAACGAAACGAACGCTTGGATGAGTTTTTTGGTAAGCCAAATCAGTAGCCCGGGTCAAAGTTAGGTAGAAAGATTCAACAAACCATTATAGATGAAAAATTATTTGGGTGAGTAGTCCAAATATAGAAACAGTTTGACAAAGTTACATTTGACTTGATGCAACTTCCTCGTCGCGAGAAAGCTTTGAAGGTCACAACTTTAACACGGTGTCCTACCTAAACAGTTAATCGATTTTAAAGAAACTTGGCAGGAAATAAGGCCTGTGTACATTTTTGAAAGGCCGTTTAAAAAAATATGATGACTTGTTTCCTAAACTACGTAATCTAGATTACCGGAGACATATGACGTGAGAATAATTAGAATTTGCGATACCGAGGTGATCGCAAACCGTTAACTACTAATTATTTAACTAGTTTGTGAGCTCATTAGCCGCAAGCTTCCTATAACCTTTTGTCATGAATATTTTAAAATGTTATGTGAAATGAAACATAATTATAATTCCTATCTACCAAATTGCTTTTTAAATTTAGTCTTTTGGCAAAAACATGTTGACTTCTATATATTTATGTAACCCTGGTTATTTTTAGAATTATGTTCAAACGTGTTCCCATTTAAAGCTCGATACAACTAAGCACTCCTATTCTTAATACTTACTGAGGAAGACGGCAAACAGATTTTCTGTCAAGTTTCCGAAATGGGCACTCCACTA
>JAQFZH010001392.1:0-21683 GCA_034695485.1 Entomobrya nivalis
ACACGAAGAGAGACAGTAGACAAGAGAAAGATGACAAGAAGAAATAAAAAATAAAATAAAGAGACAAGTCTCAACAGTAACACCATCAAATATACTTAAATATAAATATAGGTATTTTGTACAAGAAAAATAGTTCAAATGAAAAAGGTGTAAGAATGTATAGCATATGATTTAAAAGTAATTTCAAGTAAAACTTGTAAAGCTCTGATTTTTCATTTAAGTTTGCTATGAGAAATGGCAAGTTGTACAGACTGAAGAAAAAATAGACATAAATAAGAGTGAAAACGACGCGTTACTCAATAAAATACCACCTTACACTTTTTGTCTTTTGTCTCTTTATATTTTTGTGTCTTAAAACAGAAATCGTTCCATTTGAAATGGTAAAATGGTGACAAATCCCCTTTTTCTCTACCTCTGCTTCTCTTTCTCTCTCCCTCTCTCAACTCAACTAATATGATGACAAGGACGACACAATCTGCCACGCTACAAAATAAAAGTGATCCTAGAGAAGTTGTGCTCCTTCGTATGCACTTATACATTATTTCCCCCTCTACCACCACAGGGACACATGCTACCTAACAAATACTACTTTACTTACTAAATAGCTGTATATTTATTCATGTACTATGTTCTACTCTGCTCTGCTCTGTAGTCTTTTTAGCCACTCAACCCTTTTAACTTTGGCTTCTGGGAAAAAAATAAAAACGGTCCGAGATTTCTATTTTCTGTGTAAAGTGGAGAAATTAGTGTTGCAAATATTTTTATTTGTACAAAAAAATGTACTTTTGCTACCAATCTTTCCCTTCTTTCTCCCTCGTCATTTTATCTTACTTTACATTAATGGGGTATATGTACATCTTTGCATAGGTATGTATTACGTAAGTTGATGTTTTTGTGGAAAAAAACATAGAAAGGAGACTTTCATTTTATCATAGCACAAGTAATAAAAAAAGAAACTGTATATTTTGGTAGCAGAAGAGTCAGAAAAGAGAGAGAACTCATTTTGATGGTGCCGGAAATCCAGGAGCAATCTACTGAAACCTACTTCTCTCTCTCTGCTTTGCTATTGCAATAATAAAATACATAATAAGTTATAAAAAACAATGTAAAAGAATACCGGGAAATGAATCGAACTTTTAATCAAGTCAATTTTTTTTACTAAAGATCTTCATTTCCAAAAATATATCCACAATACTAAATAATAACCAGTTATAAGACAAAAAGATTTGCAAAAAGTGTGTTCTTGAATGCACCGAGATTATCAAACAGATCGACAGACTGACAAGTCCATCTTATTAAGTATCTTTGCACTTCGAAGAAATAGGTAGTAATATTCCCCACACATACAGACAAGCAGTTACACACACAAAAGAGTGCTGTTTGATATATTTGAGTGAGCAGGTATTATTATATTTTTTTATGAAATGGTAATATGGCGACATCAAACAAAAATAAGTAGTAAAAGCATCAGCAGAGCATCAGAACAACCGGCGGTTTTCATATTTGCTTTTCTTCTAGTAGCTTTACTTATATTTTACTCACCTCTCTTCTTTACATTCCTCCAAAAGCCGCTCACGTACACACCTATAACTTTATTCAGAATCAGTGCAGAAAAAAATATATGAAGACCTTGTTTTTTACGATGCAAATGACCTGCTGAACTGAAAGAGAGATTGTGTTAGAAGAATTTTTTTTACAGTCATGTCTCATCGTTTATTTGAGACAAACTTGGAATTCAAAACAAGCAAAAAATATACAACAAAAAATTCTTGACATTTTCAAAGGGAAAATATTTCGGCTTTATTTTATAGACAGTTAAATAAGATATAGCTTTCTTAACAGTTTATTACATTGCTTTACCCTTTTGCACAAAATTAGCAAGTGTCTCCTTTTACTTATTTATATATCTCTTCATCAAAGTACATATTTTATGAAAGAAATGAAATCCTCCTTCTGGTCATTTCACATCAAGCTAAGCTTATACTCTCTCAGACTATCTCTCTCTCTCACTCTGTGACGACTTGTGACAATAAAGTAGAAATCCCATTTTCAGCAACACCATTTACAACCCAACCCAACCACAAAACATGAAATGATAACAAATTTTTGCATTTAATGCAACCAAACATTGTTGTTGTTGCTGTTATGTTTTAATGTCAAACATTCCAAAAAAAGAAGAAGGAATTCCTTGGATAACAGCAGCTGAGAGACAGTTCATTTCCTAAAAGATAATCACTGTCTATCTTTCTCTTCTGCTCCTTCTTCTTCTTCACATTTGAAGAGAGTCCTTTTGCTCTTCGTCTGCTATAACCAAATAAGATACACAAAAAAATAAGTAAAATGGAAAGAGAATATGTATTCCATTTTGTTATTTCATTTTATCTGCTGTCTAGAATCTTTCTCTCTCTCATGAGTCTAGTAATTGAGAGAGTCTCTTTACTTTACTTCTTCAACTTGTCAAACTTTTTTTTCCACATCATTTCAGTTGAATTGCGTGCGTGCACCATCCCATTTTGACGCTGCTGGCTTTCATTTTCAGATGGCTTTATTGCTCATTTGTGGAATGAGTCTTATGGGTTTCCCTTCTTCTTTGCTTCTCCTGTCGTTCTAGTCGTCTTCCCGTTTTATTCTCCTTTTGCTCCACTGTTCTTTGCTTTCTCTTGGATATATATATATTTTTCTCAACGGCTCATTTCTCAGGGAAGAGGAAGAGTTTTTTTTGTAGCTGTTGTGTTTTGTGCCGACGGAAAAAAGAAATTGTCTGTCGTTGTCGTCATTCCATTGCTTTTGCAATTTTGCTGGTGGTATCATATAACAGCCAGCCAACAACCTTGTAGTTCAATTTTTTGTGTTCCAGTTGTTGTTCTGCTGGCTGCTGTAAAATCATTTCCTTTCCTTATTTTCCTACAAACTACACCAACTTACAGAGTTACTATGCATTTCATTCAAGAGGATGGAAAAACATTTTCTTCTTCTGGAGGTTTCCCGTAATTGTCCCTCTTTTGTTGTGTGTGCATTTTGGAGTTTTTTATGGTTCGCTTGGTGGAAAATGTTGTTCATCGCATCGTAAAGGATTTCTGTATGACTGTCTATTTACCTATCATATATCCACCCACACACACACACACTCCAAGGAAAAATAACACTTTAGATCCTGAGCCTTTTTTCGTCGTTGCCAGCTGAGTTCCTCAAGCTATTGTCGAAATAATGATACTGTAAAATTTAGAGGAGTAACCGTATACTTTAATTTATTGAACATTTTATAAATTCAACCGTTGATATATCAGCACATGACATTACACGTGATTCTAGATTCGTTATATTTTCTTTGCTAAAGACGCTATTTCAAGGTATTTTTTTTACAAAAGTACACAAAAGCATTTAAAGCAATTAGGAATAATTAAATTATGCAACATCTGAAGCTTTTAACGATTATCTTCTTAAGTCAAGTGTACTCTTTTGCTTGTAACGTTACTTAGCATTGTTAACATTGTGTACTACATTTATAAATCCATCAAGACCCCTTCAAGAAAAAAACACAAAATCCAAATTGCTCTCTTGTGAGAGATCGTCTTCACTTGACCTTCAAAATAAACAAGCCATTAAAGAGCTGAACATGAACATGGAAGCATATATAGAGAATGTATTTTAAGCTTGGAAATTATTTTAATGAGGCTCAAATGCAATTTGAAGAGTTTATGTATGAAGAGCATCAAGTAATTTATTTTTTTATTTTTGTGGTCAATAAAAAGCACACAAAGAGTATATACACAATTTTCTTCATCGTCGTCGTCGTTCCAGATTCCAAAGTACATACCCTTTTTCATGTGAATCCCTTCTCATTCATTAGGCTTGACAGTTTGTAAAAACAGAGCAGAAAGTAATTCCATTATTATCGTCAAGGCTAAACTCCTCTCTTGTGTTTCACCACTCGACTTTCACATGATCCTCGTCATCATCATCTCCTCTCTGTATGTTTTATGTGTTTTTCTGTATGTCTTCATTAAAATGAGTAGAAAGTGGGAAAACATCCGTTTCCGACTTGACTAACATCTCTCCCACCACCACCACCAACGTATTTCATAATAAACTAATTGTAAACATGTTGCTATGAAATTTCAATAGCAAATCGACTAAAATTCCCTCATGCCAAAAAATACTTGTGGTGGTTGTATGGCAGCAGGTTGCTTGCTACTTACAAAATAACTTAGTTGAAAAATAAATATTATTTTATTTTCCTCTTGTGCGTTTTCTATCGTTTTGCAATAAACTTTTCACTAGGCTTTTGGATTATAAAACTAGCAAAAAGTTTAGAAGCAGCAGCAAGACAAACACACATACAAACAGACTTACAAATTATACGACATCATATTTAATGATGGTATGATCAACATAGTAGATAGAGATGTAGTCAAAAGCGGTTGACAAAGCACAAAGCTATCTCCCTTTTCCTACTTCCCTATCGCTCTTTGTGGTTGCTATTTAGGAAAAATAAATAAAATTTACTTTGCTGGTTAGAAAAAAGTTTTTTTGTAAGTGTGTAACATGTGAACAAAGTGGATAGAAAGAAAAAGAGACAACAACAAAGATAGCCATGCAAATTTTGCAAAGTTTGAAAGGAAAGGGAGAAAAGGAGAGGGAGAGAGAGAGAGAGAGTATGTCTGCGTCTGAGAGACAGGAGCAGAGGCAAAACCAGTCACAGTCACGTTATCAGTTCTACTTCAGTAGGTCCCTTGTAAATAAAACGCCTGTTTTACTTTGCCAACCTTTCTCTCTCTCTCACTCTCGTTCTGTCTATTCTCAGGAATGAAAATGAGACCATCCTCAAAAATAAATGTTGACTTAGTAAAAAATATGCATATTATATGCTGATATATGTATGTATGTATGAATATGTCTGCAGTTTGTATCAAGAGTTTCACTTGATTTTTTTTTCTTCACCGGAACTTTGTATAAAGTGAAAAAAGCTAATTACATAAAACAACTATATTTACTAACATGATAGGATAGTAATATAGTAAACATCCATACGGTGAGATGATGATGATATGATAGCTCTTTCATGGCTCATTGCACAAAAATACAAACATCAAACGAACGAAACCCACAAAATGAAATAATAATTATGTACATAATGTTGTCAAAAAACTGTTTGTACTACAACTACTGTTACCATCCTACTAATTATTTTTGACATATTTATTATAATTGGTAAAGAGTTGAGTTGCAAGAGTAGAACCAGACTAGCAAACATTTTCAATATCCTTTTTTCCCATTAACTATCATCATCCAACAAAGTTAGTGTACTTAAGTTAGGTCGCAAAACCATTTTATTTTTATGTTCTGTTTTGTGTCACATGTGGACTGGGTGGTGGTGGTTGGTGGGGGAGAGGTGGATTACGTGTTTGTATTGTCCACCAGCATGGCGCTACATCTTTAACACTAAAAAGTCCATTATCATCATCATCATCGTCAACATCAGTGTAGTAGCAAGCATACTGATTATTGGGAAAGTTAAGAGAGGACTGTCCAAAAATAATAATAAAAATTTTTACTTCTAAAAAGAAAGAAAGCAGAAAAAACCAATAGAGCTCAGCAATTTTGGCTAGCACTGCACTATTTGGCATGGCATGACATAATGGCATGGTGTGGTGTGGCGTGGCATAGCATGTCGTGCACTTTAACTTGAACTTGCTGGCTAAAGTGTACAAAGCCATTATTACACAAACACATTCTCATACAATAAGGAAGAAAGAAATAAGAGAAGACGTCCACAAAGAAAATTAGATTGTTATGCTGGTTAGTTCATAAAGTATTATAAGAAAAAGGATGATTATTATTGCAAGTAGGCAGTCCCCAATATAGGCTGGGGGACAACAGGAAAAGAAAGTGTCAAAAAGTAAAAAATATTATTTTCTTATCATTATTTGCACTTGGATAGCTGTGTGGCTGTAGTTGCTGTAGCATACGTGCATATGGTATTTGCTAAAGCTTAGGATTAGAATATATATTGGCGATGAGTTTTGTTGTGTTGTCAGTTGCCACGGGTGTCATGCTGCCAATAAATGCAACCACTATTTGCAAAGTATTTTTTATAGATGTCCCTACACAGTGTACATGGAGGTTAAACATGAGAGTGTAGTTACTTATCTCACCATATTTGCTTGGGAAGAAAAACGAGTTGAAAATGTTAACAAGAAAAGGAATTACGTTTGGTTTGCTGGTGGCTGACGACAACACAAAAAAAATTTGATGGCGATATGATAAGCATGCCAATAATTTATCATTTTTTTGGGGGAGGTGGTAAGCTGGAAAAAAACATGTGCTATACTTGGAAAATCGAAAATCCTCTATGACTTGGTTTGGTATATGATGGCTTATCTAATAAAAAAGGTTTTGTGGTATTTCGGGAGAAGCCGATAGTGATGATGATGATGACTGGGAGGATGGTGACGATGTGCTCTGCATGCGTTTTATTATATGCTTCCTTCCTGTTGTTCCTCGTGGAGAACCTTTAACACTCTCAAGCTTTCATAATAAATGCACAATAAAGACAGCTAAAGACATTCTGTATATATACATACATTACATGCATGAAAATGGTGTGGAGATGGTGAGTCAAACTGAAAAGAGAGAAAAAGAGGAGTACAAAAAAATACCGCCCAAGTTGCATTGAAGGTGGTTTTAAAGCGATAGGTGGTGGTGGCATGGCGATGTGTCTGCTGCTGTTGCGTTGGTTATGTGTGAACTTTCCATTATACTACTGGAGAGTTGAACTGGATTGGATTTTTTCGGTGAAGACATTTTATATAACCGCAAAATTTGGAGGCGAGTGAGGGAAGAGGAATATCAGCGGGAAAAAAGAAATTAACGAAATTTTAGAGGCACATCTGCTTATTCCATCTCTAAAACGAGGAGAAAGCGAGGAAAAGACGGACAAGGAATACGAGGCCTATAGTCTATACTGCTCTGTTACTACTATGGATGATGATGATGAGTAGGATGCTGCTATTGCTCAAAATGCATGATGGTATTTTAGAGAGTATGGTAACAAGCACAAATCCAATTTGCGGTTTGCGAGGGGGAGGCGGTGAATACTTTGGTGGTTTTAAAATGGACAAAGTGCAGTAGGAAATGGGATTAAGTCATGTTAGCACGCAGCAACAGCACAAACTTATCAACATAGTCATTTAATCCCTTAAATGAAGTCGATAAACCAGAAATAATAAAATATCAGCAGAAGATACATAAATATGATAACACTAACTATAAAGTTGTTTAACACACATACACTTATAGTCATACAAACGAAATCAAATCATAACTTTGTTTCTAATTTACTCTACAAAATCTCAGCTTGTATTCTCAGCTAACCACATTTTAAGGCAAAACAATGTTTAAAAAAATCTTTCCGAGAAATTGTCACTTCACCTCTTAGCCAAACGATGATGACGGTTAAGCCAGCCAAGTGTTAAGTGTAATGCTGCTGATAATGTAAATAGCATTATCATGATGAAGACGTTGACACCTTGCTGACAATTGCATTCATCATCTCTAATTCATTCATTCATATTTTGATGGCAGGGTATTCATTCATTCAACCAAAAACCTACATCCTTACCTATCAGCCTGCCTACCTCATACTCAGCATCAGTCAAACACATTCATCATCCCATTCTGTCATCATCACTCAAAATGACTATGTAGCTCCACCACCCACCATCATCACCACCATTTCATGTGAACTGCATGAGGCGTCGACGAAATCCTGTTAAAAGAAAACGCACTTACACACAAATATAACTACATACTCGCATACACACACTTACTTTCTCTCTCCCACCATCTTTCTATTTCTATTCAATCAATTGCTTGGAAGTAGATAAATCCACCTACCTAAATATATCACAACCAAAAAATAAGCCAATTCAATTTTCATCATCAAAAACATTATCCATCCATCAATATTCTATACTACACTTGTTATTTATTTATGCGGTAACACAACAACATTATTTATCAAAGCCATTCATTCAAGACATCTTTATTTATCCTTTGAAAAGAATATACGCTGAATTGGCTTGATGACTTTTTTTTATCGACACACTTTTCTTTTCAAAACTCGAATGTTTTAAAGCCTTCTATTATCCTTATCATCTTGCTAGTACAATTTTTTATCCGCCTACTTTTATCCTTTTGCCAAAAATATTTCCCCCCACGACCCTGTTTACAACTTTACACAAAATAACTTTCGCACATATCTCGCTTCGATGATGATGATTTTTCTTCGCTTATGGTTCTTCCCTCACCTCCCCCTTCCCTTGTACGCTGCAAATAATAAATGGGATTTGCTATGAAGTGGGCAATTCATTTAGCCACTGCCACCACATATACCAAATTTTTATTCTTCCGAAGTCGCTCACTCATTTTTCTCTCTTCATTCATTCTTCTAACTTGACTCCTTTGATTTTTCCTCCGCCTATCATTTTTTTCTTCCCTTTTATACTTTTTATTACAAGAAAACATAGCTGATTCCAATGAGGCGATGATGAAGCGACCAAAACCTAGAAGAGTAAAAAAAGGACGAACAAGTTATTCTATTCAGTCCACACCACACACTACACTGTGTTTTTGCACACACTCCTTGTGTACTGACTTGACTAAAAAAGATTTTCCCTTTCTTTCTTCTTTTTTTTCTTCTTCTTCAACTTCTTCTTTCACACTTTTTCTTCTTCATCATCTTCGCTTCTTTAACTTTTTTTTCTGAATAGAAAGGAGAAAAAAGTATGTGATATCATCCCAGAGCTTTCTCTACACTGCCTTTTCTTTCATTCTCTTTTTTTCAACTGTGTATAGTCTTTAAGGAATACTTCATCATCTATCTTTGAGCTTGTTCTTATAGTAGTCTGACATATTATTTAACACCGAAAGGATATATCATCGCATTAAGTTTATCCATCCATCTATCCAAGTTGCAAGAAAAAAAAGTTGGATTGAGAAAAGTGTTGCAAGTATCCCAATGTGAACAAGATGAACTAATTCCAAAAATAGACCAAAAGCAAAAAAGCAAGTCAAACTGGATGAATACATTTTATTATTATTATATTTCCCTTCTTTCATCAGATTAGATCAAACCAACTTAGCTTATTGGGTAAGTACGAATGTGCTAGTATATGGGCGAAAATATATCGTGGAGACCCTAATAATAAAAATAATAATGTGCACATATTTCATCCACTATTCAACTTTTTCCTGTGTGCTTTGTTCAACTTTGGGTATGTAAATGGCTAGATTTTTTTGGGAAAATGTTTAATAAGCATACACACAAAAAAGTTAGTTGCCGTTATTAAATTAGCGGTGCGCTTCAGTGTCTCTGTGATGTGTCTGTCTTTACCTTTCTGTTTTGTATGTTCTCTGGAAAAATTGCGTATTATTCGCTGTAATTTGTCGTCACTTGTCACTATTTTTTTCAATCACGTTGAAAGAAAAAAATATATAGGCAAGTAGAGTAGCAGTAGATTAGTTCATGTCTTTCCTCACAAGTAATTGAGGGAAAAATGGGCGAGCAAAAAATGTGAAGTGGGCATCTGTCCAACAAAAAAAAAACTGAAAGTGCTGATAGGTGGAAAAAATCTACAACACATTCTTCTGCAATTTTTTGATAGAAACCAGAAAAAATAAATCATTTCTAATACAAAAAAATATCAACGACAAAAATAAATTATGACTATTCTCTCCTTTTTGCTACTTTGATACATTTTAAACACTTTGAGAAATACGGAATTTGTGTTCGGCTTTTAAAAATATATACTTATTTCATGCCTGACTTAAACTTCTGATAAGCAAACTAAAGTTAGCATGTTATAATATTTTCCCATTCCTGACTGACTTGTTTGTTCCTCCAACTAATTTTATTCTCTCTGAGGACAGAATTCCTAACAATATGGACATCTTACAGAACCACATATTCTTATTACGATTATATTGCCTTGCGTAACTGATTTTCTTTCCTCTTTATTTACACGCTCAATTAGACTCTGATTTAATGACAACACGTTTAATGAACCCTACATTATTTTACGACAATTTCCAAAACATGAGCATGATCAACTCATGAATGTTTGTATTCTGCAGCATGCATTGCTGCAACTTATCCACCAAAAGTAATATCCACTTTCCCAACTGCAATCCCCAAGTGCATATCTCTTCCCAAGAAAATGATAATAATTCCAATAAATTCCATTCACAAATACACCCGTCTTCTAGACAGATAGATAGACAGACATAAAGACATAAAATAGTGGTCCCTTTTCAGTTTCATTTTTTGTCATATTTTCTTCATTCCATTTTTTGTTTGTCTCTTTTTTTCCTTTACATTTTTGTCAAAAGAATTTTCACCGGGATTTCTCCAAAAAACAGTGGAAAGCAGAAGCCCATTCACTATCAGCAAACGAAAAAACAGAACTCTTTATTCCAATTCAACCAGAACATCAAAGCGTTAGAAGAAGAAGGAGACAGTCGTGCTTGTGAAGTTGCTACTCTCTCTCTCTCTCTGCTCGCATCTATCTTCTTCTCCTCCTTCGCCTTCTTGTTCACGGTTCAAAATTATTAGATGAAAACGAGCCAACAACAGGCACACAAATACAAGCGTTCTATTTTTCTCACACAATCGTAATCAGAAAGAGAGAGAGACCTGAAAAAACCTCAACTGTCATTCCACAACTTTTTTTATCGTTCTCTCTTTTCCTTTCTATTTTTCTACTGTTTTATTACCATTGTATGTGTGCCTTTTGTATGGGAGAGTGAGAGAGAAAGTGGCGATGGTAGTGCTGACTCAGCTTCCTTGAGAGAAAAAACGGCTAGTAGATATTTTTTAGATATTTAGTTCTAGCCTGACGGTATGGTTTGGTATGTTGGCTATATCATGAATAGAAGCAAAAGAACAAGATGATGATGATATGTTCGGTGAATGGTGACCCCTTATAAAAACGTCACGCAAGAATTGCCACGGGTACAGAAAAAAGACCACAAAATTTACACAAAAGCAAACCATGCATGCAAGCTAGCCAGTGAGAGCAAACTTGGTGTGGTTCTATATATGACTATATATGTGTACCTGCCTCCATTATTTTCCCTGCAAATATTTTACAAGGGAAACGGAAGTGAAGAAATGATTGGGAAATCCTAGTGAACAAGAAAGGGTTAACACTGACAAAGGTAAAAAGCTGAAAAGAATTCTTCGGATCTCTTTGTTATTTTATTTTTTTTAGTGGAAAGGAAGGATATGAAAGTGATAGAATATTGTTGCACTGTAAAAACAGGAAGAAAAATTGACAGGACAGGAACGTAATTGGATTGACAGAGATGTCTATATATTCAGAGTCAATGACATGTAAAAACATGGTATATAAGTACTATATGAACGATCCCCAGTGTATATTAGAAATTATTCCGACACCGGTGCGCAAGGTTTAAGCTTCGTTTTGTTCTAAGAATAAAATGCCGGTAAAGTGGAAAAAAATCTTTTGGTTTATTAATATCTTCTTTTTATACTCTAAAATTCTAATTTTGTCTAAAGTAAAAAAGCATAACATTTTTTTTATTCTCTTACTGATATAAATAGAGAAAGAGAGAGTTATATACAAAAGCATTTAGACAGACTAGAGAGCGAGGCCCTTCCAATAAGTCTTTATTTACATATTAAGCTTTTGCCACCACCTTTCTCTCTTTCTCTGGATACACACAGGACAGAGACCAGGCAACATATTACTTTCCCCATGACATGGCATGGTCTACAACTACTTGGTTTGCTTGGATGGGTATGGATATGGTATGCCATAGTATTGGTCTTTTCATTCTGCCTCACCACCAGTTTTCCGGTCTAAAAGAAGTAGAAGCATAGCTGAGATAGTTTCCACCACCGAGAAGAAAAAACAGGCAGTGATGCAGACAGACAGATACACACATTCTCTCGTCACAAGAGAGAAACAAGTTGTGTGTATGCGAAGTGGGTATCGATCCTTCGCTGCTGCCCTGCTACATGCCGCTTTCGGAAGGGAATGCAACTCGCAGTCTGTTATAGCCGTATGCCTTGCTAAGCTTTACTCGTTCCACACTTTATCATTAGCAGACTTGTAGGAAAGCAAGTATGGCTATTGCTACTCCACTTGGAAATATTGTGATGGCGTTACTTACTCACACACACACACAGTGGCGAGCTTCAGGAGAAGCAGCTACGGTAATGGTAGCGGTGGATGATGTTCAATGTTGCACAAGTAGTGCACCACTACCTCCATCGATATATTTTCCCCTTCCTTTAGCTCTTGCAGAAAAAGAGTGTGATTTTGGAATAGGCTGGGCATCTGGAATGTGGCAACGTAATACATATAGTATGGTGGTTGGCGATAGGAGTAAAAGCACAGCATACACATCTTTTTCCTTACAGTTGAAGAATAGGAATAGGTGTATATACTAGTCGAAGAGCAGAGAAGCAGCATCCTGATGCATTATCATCGTCGTTCGAGATGCAAGTTGTATTAGGGAGAAATAGGGAAAAGGAGAAATGTGTGGAGTGGAATGTTGTTGTCGATGTACTTGCAAAGCTGAGAGAACAGAAGGAAGAAAGTGAAGATAAAAAACAATTGTAAAAGGAACAGCATAGAATATCATCATCTCTGTACAAATACAACACACGAGCATTTACCAACAATATTGTCATCGTCGTCGTATCGTGGTAGAAGTTGCCTTCATCATGTGCTCATCATGTAGCAAAGCCGGCAAGGAAGCAAAAAAAATGTGTTGAATAGTAACCATGCATGCATCCCTTCTGCTTTCCAAAAGCTTGATGGCAGTGATATCATTTGTAAAGCGGTTTGGATTGATGAATTGTCGGAATTTTTTAAATTTTTGAATCTTTATGAAAACGCAGACTTGTCTGTATGTCTTACTGGGTAAATAATTATTGTATATGTGTGCATTGTTTCTAGTACATTCATGCTACTTTTATGTATCCATTCAACGTATTTCTGCGTAAGTCAAGCTTTGTAGACTTTGATAGTCATTACACATCTGTTTATGCTTCTACTATTTGTGCATCAGGATCAGCATCATCATCCAAGAAAAATATACATTTGCACACGAAGAAGTAAGGACCTCTCCCAAAAAACAGTTGAAGTTGCTATTTTTCCCTTTTGTACAGCAGCTTTGCAATGTACACTGATTGCTAGCTATACTGCTCCATGTAAAAAAAATCCTGAGAAAGGGAAGAAAGAATCACAAGTCTCAAGTCCAAAAATAGTAGTCAACTGATTGTGTGAGGGAGAGGGGTAGAGAAAAGTGCACATTTTCTTGAGCAGCTCGGCTCAGTCAGCACCACATTTTTTCTTTGCCGAATATAGTATATACGACGTTTAATATACATATTCATATGAATATAGAAACAATATAGTTTTGATACAAATATTTTTCCCTGCTGTTTCTTCTTCGAAAAAAGCAAAGTTGTTGGGCTGATGGTGGTGGATGATCGTCGTTGTCTTCGTAGTAAGAATATCAGCTTGTGAGAAGAGACAGAAAGGAAGTTGAGTTGGAAGGAAAAAGGAAAGACGCTTCTTTTCTCAGCCTTGCATTTTCAATGGAAGGAAAGGCCTCAGTTGGCCATACTTTTTTAGATGGGTGATGTGATATGATATGATATGCTACTAGTTTTGGTTTGTTTGTTACCGCTACTATTGTACATACGATGCCATTCTACACGAACATGCTCATGCCTCTCATGATGACATTTCTTAACACAAACCAAGTCCCCAAACTTCCAACATTTCCAACTTTTACCCATCAACTTATCCTTATTATCCGTATTACAGTTACTACCACACTCGTATCTCTTCAAATCATGTTTTTTTTGTGCGCTCCACGTGCAGCAGTAACGCAAGTGATCTCGTTTCCAAAATTGGCTGTCTGCTTCTCCCTCTCTCTCTTTATATTTCTCGCGGCTGACGATACGTCCGCCTCTTTCTCCACCGAAATAACTTGAAAACTTTCTTCTTCGCTTTTTTCGTCCTTGTAGCTATAGCAATCTTAAAGTTTCCCACCAAAGATTTTCTCTTTCTTTCATTGATGATCTGCTCATCTCATCTCTTCATCTTTTCAAGTTCATTCGGCAAAGAGCGGTGTACATCTGTCAAGTAAAATCCAATCTATTTGCTGCGTCTGGATTTCTCAAGGAAAAAAGTTTATTTGTAGAATGCTTTTCTTCAGCAGCAGCCATTCACTTACTACTTGATTCCCCATCAATTTATCCCAATCAATCATCAAAAGCATTTCTTTTCCGTTCAAGATTTCCCAATTTTTATGTTAAAACCAGAAATAAAGAAAATACACGTGTATTCTATAAATAAATGAATAAAAACACATGCATTTATGTACTCTTTTTACTAGCTTTTGAGTAACAAGCTTACATGGTCTCTCATTTTCTCCCCTAAATAAAGCTTATTCAGTACATTATTCCCATTCTACTTTCACTTTCCTTCCAACCATCTCATACAACAGAAACTAAATATAAGTATAAGTACACACACACAACCAAAATCCATGCATTTTGATTATTTCCCCATTTTTCCCTCGACCAAGCCAGCCAAACAAGCTTGACTTGACTTGACTCGACTTTACCTATTTTCCTCAAGCTTATTATGTACTTTAGCTGGGTGCTTGCACAACACACATCGCATCACCATCTCCACATATTTGCCATCTTTAGCTGATCCAATTCTCCCTGCTCTCTCCTCTTCTTCGTCGTTTTTTCTCCTCTCTCTCTCTGCTCTGATATTATAAAGTGTTGAGAGTGACCGGGATCCACAGTGCTTTCCCAGCGTCAGCCCTGCTCGCACACAAACAAAGTCGCGCTCTCAGCCAACTGGTCCTCCTCCTCAGCATCATCATCATTATACTTATCATCATAACCAGCAACATAGAGTTTTCATCTAAGCGCATCTTTTCCCATTAAAGTTCCTTGGAAAAAAATACTTTCCTTCTTTGCATCCATCGACCTTTGCCTGCACACAGACATAGACAGACACACACACCATCATACAAATTTCTAACGTATAAACAAAAAAAACAGACTATGGCTGGTGGTGTGGTAGTAGTTGTGTTAGTGGTAGTGATGATGATGACTACTACAACAACTTCTCTACTTCTTTGCTGCTGCTAGTGAAAAAAGTGTACAAAGTTAATACAGAACATCAGAGCATTTTCTCTCTGTGCACGCACAAGCTCCGTCTGTACAAACTCAACTCTTTCACTCTCCCTCCGGTTTTCTCTTTTTCTCTCAAAGGACCGGTTTCTCCACGTCTCTTCGTCTTCTTCTGCTGCTATTTCTCCCCCTCTTCTTTTTTATATCCATTACATCTCACCCAAAAACACAGAGAGTTGTACACACTCAGCAACAGCAAAAGCAGCAGACTTTGTGTTTCATCGTAAAAACTATTTTCATACTACTTTCCCCCTTGTACAAATACAAGAACGACTGATTGTGAAATAGCAACGCAGTAGTAGAAGCAGAAGCAGCAACGAAACAAAAAAAGAAAGAAGATCAGACGAGAGAAAATACTTAGCGGTGTGCTTACACTATTTCGTAGTTCAGATCCTGATCATCCTCCCATCCATCCAGTCACACACACGCACTCACACTCAATCTCTCTTTCCACATAGTCTTGTCTCCATTTCCAATTTTTAGACAAAATAGACTCTCTCTCTTTCTCTCCAACGTTTTTACCCATCCGAAATATACACAAAAACATATATCATTTTATTCTTCTTTTTTTCCAATCTTTTTCCCTGGAAGTATTTCTCATATAATATTTCACATTCATTTTTTCAACCCAAAATTTCTCTACTTTCCAACTGTATTTTTTCGTTTTGTCCTTAGCTATTTTCCTCTTAGATTTTTTTTATTCTTTCTTCATCCGTCATCATAGTCGTCATTTCCCAAAAAAACCGCTCAACTCCCCGATTTTCCCCTTGATCTCCTCTCTTTTCCCTTTTCTTCAGAAATCTTTCTCAGAAAAAAATCAAACAAGTCAGAATTCATTGAATATCCAAAAAGAAAAGAAATACATACATTAGAAAGAGATCCGTTTTCTCAAATTCTCCAATTTCCTTTACTTAAGTACACTGTACGCCCCTATTGCATGAGAAAAATATACTAGTCACCACCTTAATTATTACCATCTTAACGGTACGAAGAATTTGGGCTAGGAAATATCTTTTTTTACACAAGAGTATCAAAATCTACAGCCAAAAATAACTAAGAATTTTTGTTTTTTGAGTCGTCAGTAAGACAGCAAGATAGTCGTCGAATGTGCTTAATTTCTCCAAAATAAAGTGACAGTTAAGCCAAGCCGAGTCAAGTCAAGACAGCTCAGCAAAGTCAAGTGAACAGCAGTAGCAGCTGGAATTTCTCTTTGTGCTCCAGCAGAGCTTGTGTGATATATTATTTGGAAACGTGCGGTGTTTTGTGTACTCACACCATAAAAAGCAAGCAAGGAGAAAAGGAATGGGTGAGTATTTTTTTATCATGAAAAAATATTAGGTAGATTTTATTTTTTCTCATCTACTTCCCTCTAAAATATGTGAAGGTGAAGTTGAGTGTTTCCAGTTGTAAAAAAAAGTGATACGATGTGACTAGTGAGCAGTGTGGCGGTGGTAGTAAACCCTGAAGCTATAAATCCATCTCCTCACCCTTTTCCTCTTTTTTGCATCACATTTGTTACTGGAAATTATATTAAAAAAATTATGGATGCTATTACTACTAATAATATGGATATTGCGCTTGGATGTAGAAAGGAAAATATGTAGAAAACACATTACATTATTTAAAGTGTAGGCGATGTTGATAATGAGTGAAGCAAGTCGTGAGTATCACTATCATCATCCTTTACAGAAGCAGTTTCAACCTTTCCCTATTCCTTTTCCTGTTGTCATTATTGCACAACAGCAACAACTCGGACACAAGGTAAAAAAAGGAAGGGAAAACCAAACCAGTTGGAGTGAAAGGAAGACAAGTGTAAAGAGTGAGTGAAAGCGATGATGATGTGAAACAGGAAGAAGAAAAAAAATACATATAAAATATATATATAAAAAAAGAAACAGGTTCTTGTTTCAAACGATGCATGCAGACAAGTAGAGAGAGAAAAAAGACAGAGAAAGAAGCACACAAGGCAAGATTAGAAACATGTGGGGGGAGAGAGACAGACAGGCATACTGGCAGAGGGAATGAGTGAGTTTACTTTTTTTTCTCTGGAAATACGAAGCAATCCTCCTTACTCGTGTCTCTGTGTGAAAGTGTGTGTATATTTTTGCCTGTGTGGAAATTTGCTACTTAGCCAAGTCAGCAGACGAGTTCAATCTCAATACAGCCAAGTGGGGAGGAGGGAGGAACGGAGGAGCAAAAAGTGGCGAGGATTCTTTATTTTCTTTCTCTTCTCTTCTCTGTGGCGGCAGTGGTATTGTTGCTGCTTGTGTAGTTCTTTTATTATTTTTTCGGGATGCAAGAGCATCAGTACAGAAGAGTCCAAAAAATAGTCAAGAGAGGATGAGTGCAATGAAGATGATGATGCTTGTGTCTATGTTTTCGTGTGAATACTGTTTATAATGTGTGTGTGCAGTGCATTGTCGGCTGTTTGCACTTTGTACGTACAGAGTTGTGACAATAGAAAGATGAAATTGGGAAATAAAATAAAAGTATTTTAATAAAAAAGGATTAAGTATATGAGTATCATTGAGGTTGTCACTGTTTCATGGCCACCAATAAAATCCCAACTTTCAGAGAGTGTCATTGTGCCTATATCAGTTTATTGACAGTCGAGTCTTTTATAGACACAGGGACAAGCAGAGAAACACGTATTTCGAATACATAGTTAATACCACTTCACTCGTAAATACCTTTTTTGTCATTTGTTTCTCTCTGGGATGATCTTTGATGTTGCCGATGATGTTGTGTGGGAAATGTGATGCCGGTATGATGGCTTAGTAGAAAAAGACGAAGAAAAGTAGTGGGATCATCGTCAGTCAAATCAAGTCAACCTTGTGTCTTTTTCCCTCTTAGATTTATTACCTGGTTGTCATTGTCACCCTGAGTTTTTTATCCCTCGTATTCCAAATTCTGCTACTGGTTGCGTGACACAAGGCATCAAGTCATCAAAAATAATAAGGATGACAATGACGAAGAACAACAGGCTCATCATGAGAATCATGTCACCTTAAACCAGCCAACTGGAATGGTAGCATCCGTCATAGTCACTCTATTTGACATTATCCTCATTCCTTATAAAACCGCTAGTTTCGAATGATCATGTCTCGAAAGGAAAATGTGCATTGTCATGTGCCAATATCAACAATGGCTCACCCTACAAAACCAAGAATAATGATGAAAGTGACGTTGTTGCATTGTTTGTGAGACATGTGCAATGACAGAACACGCCAGTTTCTTTCTGTGACCGAAAAGAGAGTAAAATATATATAAAAAAGGGCTAAAGTAAAATAATATGTCGTATGTTTTGGTGGATGAGTGAGCGAGTTGGTGGTGTTGTTGGAGTGCCCATGATAATACTTGGAGGAACCATGAGGACTTTGGTTATGTTCCATTGTCTTCTCACGTTTCGCCAGTTTCTTCCTCTGGTCTTGTCCGTGCTGAGCATTTTGGTTATCCGAAGTAAGGAAACTTTTGCCGGCGGGACTAGTGCTTTCAATGCTGGAGGGGGTGGTGGCACCGGGAGTAGGGGTGGAAGCACATGGGGTGGTGGAGGTGGGGGATCCTTACTCTCGTCCTCAGCGTTTTCATCGTCATCTTCGTCCAGCAGCGGTTACAGTGGGGGTGGTGGTGGTGGTGGGGGATCCAGTGACCTGTACAGTAGTTACGGTGCGAGTAGTTTTAATGATAACAATAACACCGAAAAGCCTGAACGCAATCCTACCGTCTACCAGATTGGGGGAGTGCTCTCTAATAACAAGTCTATTGCTTGCTTCAACGAAACTATCCAGGTAAACCGAAAAGTTATATTTTTTTAAACTAAAATCTGAGTTCAAAGTATTCATTTATACAAGTAGTATAGTTGATTGTACACCAGAAATTCTACATGGAATATATTATGCATCTGTAAATTACCGATTACTTGCCAGTAATGGTTTCCTAATTGTTTCCTAACTGCATCGTGAGGTATTACTTTTGCTTTTACATTATATAAACATTTTTCTTGGTCACGTGCCTAAAATCAGATAGAAATAGAATCAACCAACAATCATAAATAAATGAATACGTATAAAGACACAAACGCACGTACTCGAGCATGAAGAAAAAACGTAGAAATGCTGATTATAAAGTTATTCCTTTTTATTTTTTGGCTGGATTCCATGAAAAAAGAGTTAACTCTTGTTACATGTACGCTAGCACTTATGGCAAAGTCTTAGTCCTTTACCATTATCATGAGGGCTTGAGTTTTTGACGACATATTTATTTTTATTTTATTTTATTCACATATATTTACCCCAACCAGAAAATCTATGCCGAAAATGTGCGTTTGTGCGCATTAACAACTTGTTATGTCACGAGGTTTAGTTAAATTGCATTTAATAAATATTTTTAGCACTAGTCAATTTGATGCCTACAACCTATATTATTGGAAATTATTGCTGAATTCAAACTTTGTTATTACTTTAGCGTAAAAGAGACTTTCTATATCCTACCTCGTAGATCGATACTTAGATTTTAAATCAGAATAAGTCTCATTTTGTTATTATTGTTATGTTATGAAATCTAAGCTAACATCTTAAAGCGATGAAGTTTCTTTTGACTATTAATCTCAATGTATCTGGCACAAGTTTTTAGTCAGTTCAGTTTGCTTCGTATTTCATTTGTTTATATTTATTTTGTTTTCATTTGTACGTAGTATACGTACGTAAATCTTATTAGAATTGTATATTTAACAATACTGCTAAAACAACCAAGTTGCAATACTGAGTCTAATAACTTGGTTGTTTCGAATAAAATTTCACATTCTCAAATTTGGGTATTGCCGTTTTTACGCTTATTTGGAAGCCTAATATGTATTCAGAATCCAATATTGGGATGACGTCAAGAGATTCTATCCATAACTAAAACTTAATTTTGTCTGAACTAAATTTTTTGGCATGTGGTTGATTGTCGCTGTTGCTAAATTATTTCAACGGTTACAAAATTTAGATTGCAAATTTGGTAAATTGCAAAAAAAAAACTACTGCAAAAATTGCTCATTGGGGAGCCTTCCATGCAAATCAGTCTAAGGGGAAACATGGAACCAAATAATGAGGAAATGGAACATTTCAAGAGACTACCAAAACATACATAGATATAGCATCATTTTCGTCATCATCAATAATACATCAATATTACTTAGTTACCGACAAGAAAATGGGGTAAAACATGGAGAAAAAAAATCTTGAATGAATAATGTAAAAGCTCGCAAATGAAATGCGACATAAAACACGTGTTTTTTGGTAGCAGCTAACATACCAGCGAAAAAAAAATCTTATTAGAAATGACTTGCAAGAAAAAAAAATCAACGTGTTGAATTGATGATGAAAGCGTTGATGGAAAAAGATGAGAATGAGAAGCAACCATACATTCACTCTTTTTTTTGCGTTGTCGTTGTGGTTTTAGCGGATTCAAAACATTTTTTTTTATTGCCGTGTGTTTTATTTATATTTTTTGCATTGTGATTTGAATGTATTTGCGTGATTGTCGATTGTATTGACAATGACAAGGCAAGCAAACTTCTTTTTCTTCTTTATCATCTCCTTCTCCCTAAGCTCTGCTTTGAAAAGTATTGCGTTACACAATAAAAGCCAGGGAAACGATTTCCCTTTTTTCTGTTCTTCATCCTTCTCGTCATCCATGCATGCATTTTATTTATTTTTTCCTTTTTGTGTCTTTGTTGGTGTGTTTCCCGTGTGCCGTCTTACTCCGTTTTAGAATAGGTAAAATAGAGTGAGAGTTGAGTTTTTTTGCGAAGTGAATGTGTGTGTTTGTGTGTGCGAGAGAGAGATTGCCTTTTCTTTTGAATTTGTTTGTTTATTCGTCTGGTTTGATGTAAGGATGTTGATGAGATGGGAAGCATGAATCTAGTGAGTCAAGTAAGTAAGCAGAGTAGATATTGAAGAGAGAACTGGCAGACGAAAAAAGGAAGAGGATGTACGAAATAGACACAAATGAAAAGGAATGAATATCAGATGAATGAGTAGGAGAAAATTGGGATGATGGTACCGTTGATGTACATTTCGCATCCATAAAAAATAACATGGTCTGACTTACAAGGAATGTTTACAAGATGACACAAAAAATAAACCCGCTGTAATAGCGATCATAACGACGGAGCTGAAACGATCCGATACATGATAACAATGAACATTGTTGGTGCAAATGAAAAATGTTTTCGAATGATATGTCGCATGACATGTGTTTGGTATTGTAACCGTTGACCCCAATTTCTGACCCCACTAGGTCACTGTGACCTAAAGTGCCGTGATCTACTTAACCAGAGCTTTCGATTGCACAATTCAAATGTACACTATGTACAAATTGAAAACTTTCGATTTTGACCTTTGACCTTGGGGTTTGACCTAGGGGGCTGAAAATCAATAGGGTTCTTGCC
>JAQFZH010001393.1:0-21676 GCA_034695485.1 Entomobrya nivalis
ACACTCTACGATACCTTGTATAGAAAGCCAGAAGGGCTATTTGATAAAAATTGAATACAAACAATTTAAAAGAAATGAAAAAGATAAAGCTCATCACGTTCTGAACAATGATAATAATTATAATAACACCATTTTCACTGTATTGAATTTGTAATTTTAATAATCAATAAAGCCCTCTAGGCATGGCCTGTAGGGCAAACAGGTAACAAACATTAATGTTTATTATCTGTTTGCCCCGGGTGACATAAAGGTATTCTAAAACGAACTAGTCTAACGAAAACTATTCCAATTGAGGTATTCTAAAACGAAAAACTCATCTTGCCAATTTAGGACGGTATTTATTGACTCATATCCAAACCAACAATACGGTTAAAATGTTTGCTACAATGTGGAATGTAGTTTCCATAGATCTCAAATGAAAGTTTTACTAATATTTAGGTAACATTTATTAATATTTGTAACTTCAATACCAGATAGAAACGACCGACTGTGAAATATACTAGGCTTGTTATTTTGGTTTCGTAAGAGCGTTCGAATTACCTATGTATTTGTCTGTGAGTAGTGTTTTTATTGGTTAAAGGTAACATTTTAACACACAATCATGTCAAGTTAAATTGTCTCAAAGAATGTCTCAATACATATTTGTTATATATTCCGATAATTGTTTTCTTATTTATTTGTTACATAAATGTTCATGAATACAAATATTTGTGTAAAATTATTTTGCTCTTGTTAAACAGTAAGATTTTAGTAGTAAAACAAACATAAACTCCAATAACCATTACACAAAACTATTACATAATACTCTATTACAATTATTAGATCTATTAAAATAATGACAAGTGTCAAATACACTAAAGAGCGTGCTTACAGTGAATCTAATAAAATGATGTTCACAGTATTGCGAATAATATCATCACAAATAAGCAAACCCAGCTTAGAAACTCCGATTCCATACGGCCCTAGCTCAAATCCAAAAGGTTTGCATGCTCTTAAAATTTTCTGATGCTCTTTTTTTAGTCAAGTGTGAAATCCAGTCTTTACTAAATATTTTTGAATTTTCGAATGGAATATTAGCCAAGTACGTCAATAAAAGAGCAATCATAAAACAAATTATGGCAAAAGCTGAACTCATTAAATACACTATGAAATTAATACGATTGTACATTCGTACAGTCATGTATGACCCACTTGAAGCAATCAGTATGCCCACAAATATTAAAATAGTTAGAAAGGGACCATAAAGCTTGTTGCCAATTTCAATAAGTAACTCAGCGTTTCTAAATCGACTAAGGCAAATTCTAAATAACAATTTTGTACTTACATTGGACTTTCTAGAGCACATTTTTTGAGTATAGGATATTATATTTTCTAAAACTACAATCGCAATTAAGAGAGCCGACAAAATGCTTAATGCACCGCTTGTTCCAGCAAGGACGTACCAAATGGCACCGGAAATTTTAAAATAAATTGATTGCCCAAAAATGAGCTGCGATGGAAGGTAAGGTAATGTAAACGGAGCAAAAAAGAAAGCTGGTGGCAATATAATAAAAGGAAAAGCAATTGAGAAGATCATCAATTCTCTGGTTTTTCGTCGGCCCAGAATTGGAAAAACAATTGTGGGTTTGAAGGTCGGATTTTTGTGTGGCTGGATTCCAATCCGCACACTTGCTTTACCATATAAACCATTTCCAAGCAATAGAGTCTAAACATTTGGAAAACTGGAGCTACAATTAATATTGTACAAATCAGAATACCATACATTAACAGCTGGTCCACATTGTTACTTGTAAAACATTTCCAATTACTTATTAGCCAGATTACTCTTAGTACACTGATAGGTAGGATTATCAGAAAGGATACACTCCAACAAATAGTTTCTATCATTTAAAAATATTTATCGTTGTATGATTTGTTTAACTCTAAACGCTGATTTAAGACATTGTAGTGGTATGGTAGAGGAATAAACTTGTGAAGAAGGGAATGAACTTGAAATACGGCTGATGTGAGCGACATTTTACTGATTTTCGCTTGTTTAGTTTTCGCTTTGAATCTTATATTTAAATGAACAAGATAATTATAATTACATTTAAATAATCTAGATGTTGGGTGGATTAAAAAAAATTGTTTCAGAAAAGTTATTAAATAAAAACTGTTGATGTCGAAAAGCCAACTTGTTGCAAAATCGCATAGTTTGGGAAAAGGACTAAAGTCTAGATGCGGGAAAACAGCATATAATGCTATATTTCGTATATCATATTCAGTGTTGCAGACATCCAAGGTTACATAAAGAACAAGGTTTAACATAATTCACAGACTTTATAAATACATAAATTTGTAAAACCGCTTTGCAAATAAAATCAAAACTTCATTTGGTTTTATCAAGTAATGTTCAAGGTTCCACTTGTTAAATATTGTGTTTGGTTTAGTATGATTTTAGGAATAATTTATATACAACTTTTCCGGGTGTACTTTAATAATCCGAAATATTTTGTGAACCACTTTGCAGAAAGTTTTAATTTGCAAATATCTAGTTTCCTATTCAAACTCTAAAGTTGTCATTGTGTCTACAAAATTTTATGCAAACCATGGTAACTTTTTGGGTGTGTCCTAAAAAGTCTTTCCCTTCATGTATCAGTTTATTGATCCAGTTAATTGATTGATTTTATAGCCAAATTTATATAACAACTAGAATCAGAAAAGTTGCTCGAGTTGAATTAATGAATGTACAAGAAGATAGCAAAATACCCACAAAACTTAAAACAATCAAAAATGTACAAATATCACATAAAATTTGCGTCTATTTTTAAGTGGCTTAAGCAAGCAAAAAAATTTATTTTTAGATAATATTTTTGTGAAACTGATTTTATTTTCCATGAAAACTATTACTAGCAATAGTGAATATAAACCATTTAAAGAACCGTATTTAACGAGTAAACTATGAAGAATTCTTGAAACGATTTTTCCACACAAGCTTGTTCCAAAAATGAAACGATGAATGTGTCAAAAAAACCAGCTGATATGAAATATGTGAATAGGTAACATACCATTGTAAATACCAAATATAGAAGAAATCCAAAAAGTTTTGTGAATTTTTTTAGAATATAACAAATTCTGTGTTAACGGATGAAGTTTGAGAATGCAGTAAGTTTCAAGGTTGCTGAATTATAAATATACAAATTATAGGGAAAATATTTTGAGGAAAACAAATGTTAAATCCGTAATTTATCTCGTGCTACATAAATTTACCTAGGGTCATTTAAATATTTGTTTACAATTTTGGGCAAAAACTTTATAAGTAGAACATAAATATTAGAACAATGATAACAAGCACTTATGTTAAACAAAACGGTCTAAACACAATTGTATTCGAGTTTTTTAGGTAGGATTAAATAAATAAAAATTATACAGAATTTTTTTATCCTAGGTAAAGCCACTATAGCCTTGTGTATTTCTTAAATAATATTTGCATTTAATTTCGAAACCTTAATTTTTATTTCCGTATGAGCCAAGAAAACATGAAACTTAAAATAACTTGTCGTTTAAATTAAAAACCGATGAAATCCGTTGAGTACAAATCCTTATTCGAATTGCGAGTAAATTTGAACATATTGGAACATAAAAAAGCTAAATTAAGCTGATTCCCAAATTATTAGAAAATTTAAACGAATAAAATGTGTGTCTTTATTTACTTCAATTGTAATAATTACAGATGAACTCCGAAACTACTCCAAATTCTTTAAAAAATATTAAGAACAATTAACTTTTACATAACACCCAATAACATGATTGTTACTGTATTATGAATATAATTATCGCAAATTCGTGGGCCTAGTGCAGCTTTACAAGTTCCATATGGTCCTAATTCAATTCCAAATGGCCTACAAGCTTTGAGCCATTTCCGATCCTCCTTTTTTGAAACCTCAAACGTCCAAAATGTCTTGAAATCCACAACCCGTTGGTAAATCGTATTTGCTAAAAGAGTAAGTACTATTGCATCCACAACAGAGATACCAAGTAATGACGGAAACAGTAAATATGTAAGAATGTAAATTTTGCCAAACATTTTTATAGAAATGCAAGCACCACAAGAAGCTATTACAATACCAATTAGTATCAAAACAATTAAAAACTGACTAAAAATTGTGTTTGCTGAACGTAAAAGAATTTGGCTTATCACGACTCGCTTATAATTAGTATGAAATCGAGTATTTGAATTCATTCTCGAAAAAGGCAAATTCGAAACTTTAATTGATTGCATGTAAGAGATAATCGTCTCTAGGAATATCATGAATATTAAAAGAAGCGACAAAACGCTTAGTGCGCCATAAAGCACGGCACAACCAATGAAAAAGGATTCACAAAGTTTGACAAGGAGAAAAGATCCGAATATTTGTTGAAATGGAAAATACGAAAGTACAAAGGGACCTGCAAAGTATGCTGGTGCAATTA
Organism: Entomobrya nivalis; assembly: GCA_034695485.1. Lineage (NCBI taxonomy): Eukaryota > Metazoa > Arthropoda > Collembola > Entomobryomorpha > Entomobryidae > Entomobrya > Entomobrya nivalis. The sequence continues at coordinate 4,453 of JAQFZH010001393.1, forward strand.
GAAGAAAGCACGAGGAGAATCCGTAAACGTAGAGTTCATAAATGGACCATCTCCCAATTAAAGGGAATCGGATTGAAAGTTGAGATTGGTCTAGTATATCAGCTGTAGACACAAATTTAATCGTTTGGTTATGTAAATACAAAATTTCCTCGTGTTTCGTTTTGAATAAGTGAGCAACTGGAAGATAAACCAGGATAATGCATAAACTAACACCATAAAATATTATTTCTTCAATGTGTCCAAGCACAGTATACGTTTTCCATTTATAAAATAGCGATATTGCTTTGAAAAGTACTAATGGTAGCAACCATGCTTTAATGTTAAATTGTTGAAAATTTCTGTTTAGTTTGTGAAGAGCTTTGGAATAGAGCTTACTTTTGATTAAATGGTTAGTTTTTAAGGTAGCGTGATATGGGGGAGGTATTACGTTTTGAAGGTGGTAATGCACTCTTAGTGCGGCAGATGTTATAGACATTTTTGCCAGAAAAGCTTTTGGAAATTTGTTGAGTAAATGTGTTGAATTGTTAGAATTTTTTCGTAAAATGATGGGAACTTTTGTATAACTTATAATTCCTCTGAAGAACTGTTTGAATTACTTTCAGCATAGTTAAAAATAGTGCTTGATGGTACATTGGATAAATATAACAATTTAAATTTCATGTAAAACTACCATAAAATATTCAAGTATAAAATGTTGTACAAGGTAAAACAAGAAAGAAATTGAAAATATAACAGCAAACTAATATTCGGCTAAAATTTACTTGACATAAAAAATATAAATGGAAAAATCCGGGTATTTGCTATTATGAATTGTCATGTCGGTTTTTTTCCTCATAATTCACAAAAAAAATTACAAGTCAGAATATTAAATTTGTGAATGCTTATTGCTGAATATTACATATATCAAATTACATGTCTCAGTAGTCCAAAATTACAAAGTTGTCAAAAGACAGTAATTGCTTATTCGAAAAATCTATTTAGGTCTTTTCATTGTAAATATTACTGTAAACGCAATTACTTCATTTAAAATTTACTAATTAAAATACATGATTTAAAATAGTATATATTGTTAATTATGTTTTTTAATATAAGCTTACCTTCTCACGATATTGGACGCTTATGATAAAGTAGGTGACGATCAAAGTTATATACTTTAATATAAAAATACACAATATAAAACAATAAAAAATAGGCTGGAGTAACTTACACTAGCAACAAGTGAATAAGTAATTGTAAAAACATTACAGCCTTTGATCCCAACGTCTTTGCATGTTAGTTCCTTTAACACAATTTGCAATTCATCCATTGGAACTGACTTTCTGTTTTTGTCATCTGACATCCAGGTTTCCAGTACAGTCATCTTAAACACATAAACATTTTAATTTGTTTATTTCTCCGAATAAACAAAAAAAACTCTACTTTTACCACCCGAAAAAATGATATTTAGATTGATATAATACCCGACTACATATATCCGCAGAAATGAATAAGATACTAAAAGTGTTAAAATAAAACAAAGCATTTTTCGCTTTCTTAAAGAAATCTTGCGTTGTCAAGGTTTCATCCAAATAGATAGAATAGAATAAAATCGCTTCGGTCATAACGTAAGTAATCTGATTTCCCAACGCTTTATTTATCACTTTTGCTAGGTTTCTGATAGCTTTGTATTTGCAGTAGATAAAATTCCACTCCAGTGCAGAAATTCTTTTGTGTAGGCCTACCTCAAGGTCTTGTTTGTCACTTTGTAGTAATAAGTTTGCAAATGCATCTGCAGTTAACCTTAACGTGATGACGTGAAATAGTAAGCACAAGTCACAAAATAACCCGTTGATATATCTGTTTTGAAAAAAACATACATCTGCTTAATTTAACCAATTTTGAAATAAAACAATTTTATACACCAAACCTCTGAAACATTGCAACGGCCGTAAGCACAGCTAAGCCAATATCATTACTTGTAATTGATTCCAATTCAGGAGCTCCACCCACTCTTGGCTTGTCTCCAATGAAAAATATATATCTAGCTAAAGACACTAATTGTCGTAACCACCACAGTGGACTCCATCGCCATATTGGTTCGACAAAATATGAACCAACAAATAAATCCGCTATGACCATGGAAACAATCAAGCTTAACCACACGTTAGTAAATAAAGGTCTCAAAACAGAAGATTTTATGGTTGGTATGCATTAGTCCCGATAAATGTGGTTGAGAACGCCCACAAATTCGTCTCTATTGTTCCAAAGTCTTTTAAATGCTGCAAACTTATAAGCAATAGCTATAATGTCAAGTATCATTCGAAAATACTGAATTGGATTTTGAGGTACAATGCCCTGGGTAATGTAGCTCAGTCTCATTTCCGATGTTAAACGTAAAACACAAAGTAAATTTAATGTGGCGCATGTAACCTTCAAAAATATTTGAATGGCATAAGGTTACCACATGCCACAAAATAAATATGTATTTACAACAAACGTTTATTCAAATTACCATTTGAGGTTTCCATGTAAACCATTCAAAAGTCATATCCGTCCCGCTTCTGCCTTTCTTTTCAACAATCCTAAACGGAGAAACACCAAGATAATAAGTAAAATCAAAAAGTATTTTGAGAATGTTGAATTTTGCTTTAGCCTCTTGCAACAAATTATGCAAACTAATCCATTTCCCCACTCAGTTCGAGTTGTTCTAATTAAACCACCTGTAAACAACAACACAAAAGAAAGACGTATTGTACTGGAACACATCCAATCATTTTCTATCGAGAACAAATTAAACGACCTTTTTTATTTAGCTGACATCCACTTGACCTCAATGCTTTTACCCAACTCTGCAAATATTACATTTTCTGCTTACTATGGCAAATACTATCGTAAGTCGGAAAACATAATTGTTGACTCTTGTAGCCCAACTCAGCCTATAAACTCTCATCCAGTGTTTCGTCCAAAGGTTTCGCGATTTTCTAAAAGATCTCGAAATTTGTTTCCAGATGGGCGATTAGTAACAAAAGTCAATCGACTTCATTTTGTTAGTTGTCATAAGGAACAAATGCATTGGGCAAGTCAGTTGGCAGAATTGATTTCTCCTTTTGACATTGCAACGTGGTCACTTATTTTTATAACATGTTTCGTCGTATCCTGGATTGTTAAATCATCAAAGGAGCTAAACACCAATGTAAAAAATCTCAGTTATTTTGATTTATACTTTTTTACATTTTGGTCTATGTTAGACCAATCTAATAGTATGTTTACCAAGGTTGGCAGAAGTAAGAAACAATCCTTGTTTTTTGGCACCTTCTTTGTTCCAATTACCTGGTTTTATTTAAGTACATTATACAAGGGAGATAACGTGACGAGACTAACAGCTGATCCTCCATTGGTGAAATTCGACACTTTCAAAATGCTAGAGGAATATCAGTTTAATACTTACACGCGTAGGGTGAACTTGGAAACTGATCGTAAGGTGGACTATTTTAACATAAGTCAACTTAGCATGCTACACAATAGGTTTGGCACTGTAGAAGCTCATGAGTCTCTTCCGATAGTTTCTGAGTTATGGTACGAGTTAATGATGTGGCTTCGGCCTAGCTTGGAAACATTTTATTTAAGTTTAAATTTTCTGAAAGATGAGATACCCAAGCAAATGTGGACATACATCAACAATTCTGCAATGTTACCGGATTATGGAGATGGATTTCGGGGAAGCGTATCCGACGTTCTGAACAATCATATGAACAAATGCAACAAATCAGCAATTATATTGCCTAGGCAAACGGCAATTACAGTTTACACAATCCAAAAGCTATTGGGCAAACCTAGCTTTTTCGGGAAAGACAAAATACTTGAATTTTTTTGGGGATATAGGTACGAGGGATTTTTTCCATCCAATTTGGCTTTTCGAGGAAGATATCTTTATGAGGCTGGCGTGTTTGCATGGTGGCAAACGCACCTTGACTACTCGTTGGTTTTGAAACTAAACGTTTATAGTGAACAGCTACTGTCAGTAAATATGCAAAATTTAACGTCTAAAATTGGTGATGGGAAAACAGCTGTAGCTATTTTAACGTTAATGCCCGGCGTTGGTTTGCTTATCTCCTTACTAGTTTTCATTTGTGGAGAAAATATTTCACGCATCGAAGTGCTGTACAAAAAAAGTTCAAAATTTCTCAATCAATTCTTTGAAACGTTTTCAAAAGTGTTCAGACTCTTCAGAGAATTTGTAAATCAATAAAAGTTAAAAGTAGACTGCACGATTGAAATTAATGTTCAAAAAAGTGGAAGTTCGCCCCAAGCCCCCAAAAAAGTGGAAGTTGGCCCCAAGCCCTCAAAAAGTGGAAGTTGAAATTATTTGAGTTAAGGTTATGTATGGCAGGTTCGGTTGGGTTAGGATTTATGTATAGTAGGTTGTTTATGGCAGGTTCGGTTAGGTTTTACAGCAGGTTATAAATATATGGCAGGTTCGGTTGGGTAAGGTTTTGTATCGGTTTAGGTATGGAAGATAAGGTCGGGTTAGGTCTAACATTAGGTTTTACAACTCGTTTATTATTGCCTAATCTGTTGTAGAGGTTTAACGAGATCAACCTGATGTTAAACCCTACCTGCCATACCTAACCCAACCGAACCTGTCATACATAACCTTAACTCAAACACTTTTCCAATTTTTACTATGGGGGGCTGGAGGCCAACTTCCACTTTTTGGGGCTGACTTCCACGGGGGCGGGGGCTAACTTCCACTACATGTAATGAAAGCCAATGTAATGATACCAAAGGTGCGGGCAGGGCAAATGCTGGATCCGGTGAAAGGGATGAAGGTCAATGGACACGCGGTCACTGTAAGGCTAATGCTGAGTTGGAGGACAATGCGGTAGCAGGTTTGCTAGGTCAGTGACCATTTATTGAAACGACATGGCGTAATCAGTTTCAGGAGAAGGGCTCCCAAGACGGGACCCGCCTTCTGTGCCACCAGATACATCCCAGCTTCTTCTAAAGTGATCCTTTGGACAGTGAGCAGGCCTAGGGTTACCGCGGGTTTTAAAACAAAAAATTATTCACTCAATTGAACTATTTTTTAAATTAAAATTTTAATATATCTTCTTCCACCGTTGACAAATTTCGTGAAAATTAACCCTTCATTTAAGTGTAACTGCTTTACAAATATTTAAATGTTTTTTTTTAAATAGTAGTCATATTTCAAGCCACCCCAACAATTATTACAGAAAACCCCCTGACCCTATGGGATCGATATCCATAACCAAAGTTGAATGGTTATCTGCTTCGGTTTCATCATCCAAGTGTACTGGCTTGGTTTTAAATTGGCCCATTTTATCCTCATGCTGCTTATTTAGGAGAATTTGCCCTATCTAGTAACATTGACATTCCTACTATTAAACGTTCACAACAAACTGATCCAGAATCCCAAGCTCTTTTGTCCGATCTTCCACCGCATCTTGTAGTTAGTAATGACCTGCTTTACCGAAAAACACTTAGTGGAATTTTGCTTCCTTTTATCCCAAAACTACTGAAATCCTGAAATACTTTCACGATTCCCCGCACTGTGGCCACTTAGGGTGTAGAAAAACTTTGCATGGACTACAGCGTAGAATATACTGGCCGATCATGCAAGAGGACATATTCACCTACGTAGTTAGCTGCCAAAAATGTCAGGCTCATAAAAACCGCATGGCGAAACCACACGTCATATTGCAACCAGTTCAAGTATACGGTGTTTGGGATCAATTGGCAATAGATCTGATAGGACCAATACCACGATCGCACAGACAGAAAACACAGCTTTTAGTCGTAGTTGATCACTTCTCTAAATGTGTTGAGCTCTTCGCACTAACTGATGCCACAGCGCAAAACATAATCAATGTCCCAGAAAAAGAAAAATTCTGCATATGGGGTAGCCCGAAAAACATACTAAGTGACAATGCAACATACTTCCGCAGTCGACAGTTTAATAAAATGTGCCAGACCTGGAACATTAAACATATATACACGACACCTTACCATCCTTCTAGTAATGTTTGCGAACGCGTTAATCGTAATATTAGATCCATCTTGGCTTCATATGTACATACAAATGATAAGACATGGGACCAATATTTACACACAACAGCATTACGTAATTAGTGAGACAACCGGTTCAAGTCCAGCTCTGCTAAACTTAGATAGGGAAATACAACTACCGTTTGATAGATATACTGGGCCTGACTTTGATGGAGATGTATCCAGATTAGAATACCAATGTGAGTTACTGAAAAAGCTCGCAACTGTATAGAAAATATCGATTCAGTGCATGGAACGTGCACATTCAACTCAAGCTAAATATTATAATAATAGACACATGCCTTTACCGGGTAAGGAAGGAGACTTAGTACTAATAAGGACTCACACATTAAGCAATAAACTTAAAGGCATTTGTAGTAAATTGAACACACGGTGGGCTGGGCCTTTCCGAATTAATCGTTCCTTGTCACCAGGAGTAGTAGTACTTGTAGCTTAAATTTAACGATTGGTGTTAAAAACATGCTATGTACGATGGTTATATCAAGTCAATTTGTAGTAAATATGTTTATTGCCAAAAAATAACTACAACTATTAACTACAATAAATTTTTATTAACACGCATACAATAACATTAAGTGGGCTTTAAAAGGATTTTACTATACGTCAAATACGACATTTTGATTTCAAGGTAAAATTATTAGATTAGGTTGTTTAAGGTTTTGATGAAAATAAGTTTATCTTATTTACATTCCTTATATGGAAAACTAATAACTTAAGAAATTCGAAAAGCAAATTTTGCTTAATATAAAAATACTGTAAAGTTATATTTTAGAGAACTATTGAAAGAGTAATTGGGTTTACTATTTTGCGATTTCATCCTCCACTGGACTTTATGTATATTTCCAAAATAATATTATACATATCAGTGTAGGGAAATGACGCATTTGAATTTTAGGTTACCATCCTACTTTATATTCTATAGAATGCCATCGTCCAAAATTACTTAACTTATTTCTACATAAAGCAGACTTAGCCATTACGCATCTTTAACCATATTCCCAATTACGTTAAAATCAACGGAAACAAGATTTTATGTTTATAGAAATAAATCTTTTAAAAAAAGTAGTGCTACTTGGTTTAAAATTCACGTATCTCATAATCGCAGTTTTACAAGGAAATTATTAATTTGGATATCATATTCTTTCAAATAAATTCTGTTGCTTACTAAATATTTTGGCATAAGGATTCACACATCAAACTCGTTCAAATTTGCGATCCGGTTGTAAACCTCACAAGGACAAGTTATTATTTTTCCTAATATTGTTCGGGCAAGTAAAGATTGCAATACTATGAGAAATTGAAAATTTCTCATTGTGGTCAGGAAATAAATAAAATGTGTATGCTTCTTGAAATTAAGTGAGCACATCATCCCAGCGCATAATATTACTTTCGCGTTCTGAATGTAAATTTAGAAAACAAGCTTTTCTCGTAATGGTTGGTTTAAAAATAATGCTCTCAATCAATGTTTTGGTTATGATGTTTTGAACTGAGCTATTAAAAATCAGATTGGTATCAGTCTTATTTATGGAGACAAATTAAGTAAGTAATATGGTTCAAATAGAATATTTCCAAATGCTGTGCTTGGAATTTGAAGCTATCATTTTACAAATACGGAAAAATAATTACACATTCAAATCACACTTTCAAAAATCTATTATTGATCTGAAGTGTATGATAGTCTTCAAATCTTTATCAAGAAACTCCCAGTGCTATGTGGATGGTTTTTTTGCAAAGTCTTCTGGAAATAGAAAACCGTACTTTCCACCGAGTAGCAAAGGAAGGTCTGTATATTCAAAACATGGATGATGACACCAAACTGAACAAAAACAATGGAAAGACTTTGAATCCCATAATTTCCACTTTTCTCCTCCCTCGTTTGAAATCCCTGAAGAAATGACAGCACAACGTAGTAGATCAAGTATTGTTGAACCATGCATAATATTCTCTTCATTGTTACGATCTATCAATTATATTTTTAGCGTATGCTATGTTCTATCAATTTTCAATTCTCAATTTTTGTGAATACTCCTGATGAAGAATTTGATTTAATTTCGAAAGCTTGAGTGAAATATTTCCTCCTACATTCGTCAGGCCCTTCTTTAACTTATCATAAATAAAATGTTGCTTAAACGAGAAAATGGGAATAGGCTTGGCCACGTACTAATTGCGAAGCATAGCTAAATAATGTTTTAAAAATTGGTGTATCACCTTGAAAACATTTGTTGTCGGGAAATTTAACTCATGGTGGGTTTATTTTATTCCAGTTTGAAGTTTTACAGGTTAAATATTGTTTCAACGAAGAGACAACTCAAGGCGTATTTACTTTCGACAATCCATATTGAATAATATTATCAAAAAAGCCAAACTAATAACTGCTACGAAATTAGAGGCAAAAATACTCCACTAAATATAATTTCAAAATTTCAACATTAATACTTCAAGTTTCAAGAAGCATTGACTGTCATACTTAGCACAAATAAGAAAATATTAGTTTAAATTCAAATTCCTGTGAAGTAGCGTTCGCCTTCTGGGACGTCGATAATTATTCTTCAATCAATTTGAATTAAAGAGTATATCAGTACCATTGACTAGTTTATGATATTTTCAGTGTTCCCAATTTCCCACTTAAAATTTTCTGGATGCTTCCCAGGTGGGAAATAATAGAAAGCGGCGTGAATTTGTGGGGAATGGGAAATAAAGTGGGAAATTTAAAATTTAGTCGTTTTTCTTTGCATTTTAAATTTACAACGCTCTAAACTTCCTTCACATTGAGCTTAACTAACTGATTTGCACATAAAAGAATTGATCTAGGTTGCCTTCATTGTTGGACTAACTTTAGCGATAACTCATCTAATCCATGTGATACTTATATTTCAAATAAGTTGAAACAATCGTTATTTCAATCCCAATTTTTGATTTAAAATCATTTCTGTTTGATTTACTAACTAAATTTAATGCTTTCGAATAATTTTAAAATGATTAAGGGGGACTGTTGAGCGGCTGGATTATCTTTTCTTATATTTCCCACTTCCCACCAAAACTGAATAATTTTGCACGGCACTATTACCCACTTTTTCCCCACCTGTTAAATACCATCCCGGAACACTGATAATCACGTGATCACACTGACAACACCAACGTTCCTATTGTAGTACTACTGAATCGTTAAGAATATCGTGAGAGAATGGTTGGAGTACTTCATTTTGTCCACAAATTTTGTAGTTCATTCCAAATTCAAAATCAAGCGATGAAGTACATTTAGGGCAAAAAATTGCTAACTTTAAATGCAACATAAATCAAGGTTCCGGTTCAGAACATAACATCTATAATTGTATTTAATTTGTGGGAATTTAAAATATGAAAATAATTTTGGCTAGTTTTTGTACTGATACGGCGCCGGTTCTCTCTGCCTTTGTTGTCCGGATTGACGTGTAAAAACAAAACATAACATGACTAGATAAGTGTTTTTTTGTATTGACACAAATGTCAAAAATTTGATTTGATACTTGTTCTGAACTTGTTCGAACAAATCGTATTGATTCGGTACGGTACGGTCGATACGATACGATAGCCGATCAAATGGTTTCTTTACATAAACTATAAATCCATTTACTTGAAGTATTTACACTATAAATTATTTTCCAATCTAAATCTAATAATATTACGACTACTGTATTACGAACAATGTCATCACAAATGAACAAACAAAGCTTAGCTGTTACGGATCCTTATGGACCAAGCCGAAATCTAATAGAATTACATGTGAATAATATTTTCTGATGTACCTTTTTAGATAAATCCAGTTTTTGCAAAATAATTTTGAATATGCGTAAGGGATATTAGCTGGATATGTGAAGTCAAGAGCAATTACAAAAAATTAGAGTTAAGGACGGACTTGATAAATAAGCTACTAAGTTAATTCGAATGTACATTTTTTGAGTTGGGTACGACGCACACGAAGCTAGTAATATCCCAACAAATATTAATGTTGTCCTGAACTGTCCATAAATATTATTCATAATTTGAATGATTATCTGAGCATTTCTAAATCGTCTCAAGGAAATCGCATATAACAGCTTTGTGCTAACTGGTGACACTTGAAAGACTATATTTGACGAATACAAAAATGTTTTGTCTAAAAAGACAATTGCTACTAGCAAAACCGCAGGGGTTTTATTCTCAGGGGATTACAACTATTAGAATTTGTAGTGATTCCAATTTTCGCTCTGAAAAATTTAAAAACTTTTTGAGAAATTTTTACAAAGTGGGTACAACGAAAAGGTATTACATTCAACTTTAGTCACATTAAATAATTTAGATCGAAAAGAAATACTAAAGCCAATAGGTCATTTACTCATATCCCATTTGTCAAATCACAATCCTGATATTCTTGTAAAATATAACGTCTCAACAAATTTCATGAAACTAGTTGAAAGTCAAAATAGCGTGATCTATGCCATCTATCCTTACTACCAATGTATAAATAGATACAAAGAGATAATTTTTGACATGTTTACACATATTCGTGATCATATTAACCCAAACAATCTAGCGCTGACAAGTGAATACAACATGGAACAGGTACTCCAAATAGTAAAAAGCCTATCTATAAAAGTTGTGTACAAAAGAACAAATTGTATTACGCAAGCCATAAAATAATACTTATGTTTGAATCTGTCTAGAGAAATCTTAGTTTCTCCGTTTTGAAGTTTATGTATTAAAATGTAATTTTTAATATTTTTTGAAGTACAAACTGTTTTTTTCAAGGTAAGAATTGGTGTAATTCAAATATATTTAAAATATAGTTAATTTTATAATTGTACTAAATAATAATTTTTGTCAAATTAAAATATGTAAAATCATTAATTTGTTTTAGCCTGACGAAGCAATGCAACGCGAAGCGAAAGCTGGTTGCTTGAATAAGCAAACATATTTTATTTAAAATATCTCAAATGCTTCCTGTTTCTACTTAATAATTTATTAAACCCTTGGAAATCTGACGAAGTTCATTAGCACTCTATAACCACCATGTTTATCCCTATTTCTTCGGTTATTCATTTAAGCGTACTTAAAGTGAATCTAATAAAATGATGTTCACGGTATTGCGAATGATATCATCACAAATAAGCAAACCCAGCTTAGATACTCCGATTCCATACGGCCCTAGCTCAAATCCAAAAGGTTTGCATGCTCTTTTTTAGTCAAGTGTGAAATCCAGTCTTTACTAAATATTTTTGAGTTTTCGAATGGAATATTAGCCAAGTACGTCAATAAAAGGGCAATCATAAATTAAATTATGGCAAAAGCTGGACTCATTAAATACACTACGAAATTGATTCGATTGTACATTCTGATAGTCATGTATGGCCCACTTGAAGCAATCAGTATGCCAACAAATATTAAAATAGTTAGAAACAGTCTATAAATTTTGTTGCCAATTTCAATAAGCAACTCAGCGTTTCTGAATCGACTAATGCAAATTCTAAATAACAATTTTGTACTTACATTGGACTTTCTGGAGCACCTTTTTTGAGAATAGGATATTATATTTTCCAAGAATACAATCGCAATTAAAAGAGCCGACAAAATACTAAACGCACCACTTTTTCCAGCAAGGACGTAAAAAATTGCCCCGGAAAATATAAAATGAATTGATTGGCCAAAAATGAGATTCGAGGGAAGGTAAGGTAATGTAAACGGAGCAAAAAAGAAAGCTGGTGGCAATAAAATAAAAGGAAAAGCAATTGAGAAGATCATCAATTCTCTTTTTTTTCGTCGGCCCAGAATTGGAAAAACAATTGTGGGTTTGAAGGTCGAATTTACTGTGAGGCTGGATCCCAATTTGCAAACTTGGTTCACCATGTACACCATTTCCAAGCAATGGAATCTAAACATTTGGAAAACTGGAGCTACAATTAATATTGTACAAATCAGAATACCATACATTAACAGCTGATCCACACTGTTACTTGTAAAACATTTCCAATTTCATATTAGATAGATTACTCTTAGTACACTGAAAGGTAGGATTATCAGAAAGGATACACTCCAACAAATAGTTTCTATCATTTTAAAATATTTATTGTTGTATGATGTGTTTAACTCTAAACGCTGATTTAAGACATTGTATTGGTATGGTAAGGGAATGAACTTGTGAAGAAGGGAATGAACTTGAAATACGGCTGATGTTAGCGACATTTTAACGATTTTTGGCTTTTTAGTTTTTTGCTTTGAATCTTATATTAAACGGAAAAGAAAATTATAAATATAATTTTATTTTAATAATCTAGATGTTGGGCGAATTTAAAAGTTTCGTGTAAGAAAAGTCATTAAACAAAATTTGATGATTTTGAGAAGCAAAACGTGTTGCAAAACCGCATAGTTTTAGGAAATGACTAAAGTCGGAAAGCGGGCAACTTGGATATAATGTTATATTTTGAAAATCATATTCAGGGTCGCAGACATCCAAGGTAACATAAAGGACAAGGTTTATTATAGTTCACAGACTTTATAAACACATAAATTTATAAAACCGTTTTGCAAATAAAATCAAAACTTTATTTGGTTTTATCAAGTAATGTTCAAGGTTCCACTTGTTAAATATTTCCTTTGGTTCAGTATGATTTTAGGATTAAATTATACACAACTTTTCCGGTTGTACTTTAATAATCCGAAATATTTTGTGAACCACTTTGCAGAAAGTTTTAATTTGCAAATATCTAGTTTCCTGTTCAAACTCTAAAGTTGTCATTGTGTCTACAAAATTTTATGCAAACCATGGTAACTTTTTGGGTGTGTCATAAAACGTTTTTCCCCTCAAGTATCAGTTCATTTATACAGGTAATTAATTGATTCTAGAGCCTAATTTATATAACAACTAGAATCAGAAAAATTGCTCGAGTTGAATTAATGAATGTACAAGAAGCCAGCTAAATACCTACATAATTTACAACAATCAAAAATGTACCAAACAAACCGTTAAAAATACCAAAAAAATTGCGTCGATTTGAAAATCGACGGCTTAAGCAAACATTAAAGAATAAAATATTTTTTAGATAATGTTTTAGTGAAACTGATTATATTTTCCATGAAAATTGTTATTAGCAACAGCGAATAGAAACCATTTAAAGAGCCGTATTTATCGAGTAAACTATAAAAAAATCTTGAAACGATTTTTCCACACACGCTTGTTCCAAAAATGAAACGATGAATGTGCCAAAAAGCCAGCCGATATGAAATATGTGAATAGGTATCAAACCAATGTAAATACCAAATATAGAAGAAAGTCAAAACGTTTTGCGAGTTTTTTAGGAATATAAAAAATTCTGTGTTAAAGGATGAAGTTTGAGAATACAGTAATTTTCAAGGTTGCTAAATTATAAATATACAAATTAAAGGGAAAATATTTTGAGGAAAACAAATGGGTAATTTATCTCGTGCTACATAAATTTACCGACGGTCATTTAAATATTTTTTACAAGTTTGGGCATAAATTTAAAAAGTAGTACATAAATATTAGAACAATAATAACAAGCACTTATATTAAACAAAAAAGTGTCACAATAAATAGTGTACTACACAATTATATATTAAACACGTATCTTAGTGCGTGTGCACTACTTTTATTTAACATCTTAACATCTTGCTCTCTAGCCGAAGACTGGGCTCCTTCTTCCATATCATTCCATTTTACATATCTCATTACATAACATATACATATATATATATATATACTTATATACAATTACATAACTATACTTACAATTACTTACATCTCATTTACGTGACACGCCAACCCTTGAAAGGCCTATGTCCTCATAGTCAAATATTTTTAAAAATAATGATGAATGGAAAAATTGAAACATGGAAAAATTACTCTAAACAGCAAAGGGTTAAATTTTGAAAGTTATTGGCGTGTCATTTTTAAATAATATGGATTTTACAAAAAAGAATCTGGTTTTTATTAGTATTAACGAAACGAAAGATAGCTGACATAGATTATACATAACATAAAGAAGTACATAAAACAATGACTCGATTTTAGTATATTAAATTCGAACCAATGAACAATTCAACATGGGAAAAGGACATTATATTATAATACGAATAATATTTATATAAATAATGACAACTGATATAATGTAAAACAAAAGCTTTTTTTTATTTATTATGGTTTTGAAACTAATTACTACGTATTTTTATGATTGATTAGTAAAAGGCACTACGGAGGAATAAGTCATAAGAATTATTAAAAATTATCCAGATGACGAAATTCAAATACTATTATGACGGTTACTCAGACGCTTTGTCAATAATTATTCAGGGAGGAATTAATCATATCACCTTTGTATATTTATTTTTATTATACTGACGGTTACTTAGATGCTTCGTCAATTATGTCACAGGGAGGAATTTATCTTCTTACCATTAAATATTTATAATTATCTTATTAATATTACGGATACGTAGATGCGTCGTCAATGTTATTCTGGGAGGAATTAATCTTCTCACCTTTACCCATTTATCTCTTACGAGAATTGTCTTGCAATTTATCTAGTTTCAATCCTCTGCATTTAGTATCTGTACAAGTAACAAGAATAATAATGTACAACTTAATTCTTGTAAATTTTTTTTTGCTATAGGTAGCATGTTAAACAATTTCTACAGAGAGCGGCAAAGAATAATTTTATTTCACCATAAAACCGTAAATAAATTAAGAAGCCCTTCAGAAGAATAAGTTATTCGATTTTCAGCATAAAAGAAATTACAGAACCCACACACACAATAAGATATTGTATAAACAACTGGCCATGATAAAAAATACTCTCTAACAATTCAAAACAGTAATCGAAAGAATAAACTAATCTATACAGTAATTTAATTTTATAAAGGAGTTCGAAATGAATATAATTTTTCTAATAAATACGGCTATTATTGCATGTATGCCTGATAATGGTCTGGCTCAAAATATGTCCTTTGAAAATGGAAATGAAGATAAAATTACATTTAAAATTTCCTCTGGCATGCTGCTGCAAGAAATCACACATACAGCTACCATATTAACAGACTACTCTTTTCTATGAAAACGTGTCCTATGAATCTTCTACTTAACAAGAATGGCATCATGAACAAATTTTAAGTGTTTGTTTTGGAGATATTCAAAGAAACCCATTGTGTCAAATTGTCATTGTCTAGTAAAAACATTGACAGCACTAGATAAGCAATTGGATCAAATATTATACAATTTAAATTTCGCTGTTCCACTCACTGAAACTTCTTCGGTAATAATCTTTCATCATCAAGCCCATCTCAATGAATTGCCGTTCTCTAACGGATCTATTTATTTATCTATCTCACAGCAGTACCGATACCCGTCTACGTCAAACTAGGCAACTGGGCGGAAATAGCCGGTCCGGTACTTGTAGGAGCAGAGCTAGAGTTGATATACCATACATACATAGCACCAGACACAGTATCTAAAGAATATCTTCTTAAACAAAAGGCACTAATTATATTTCAGCATCAAAATCTAATGGAACTACAGCATCAGGTGCAAGCATTTAGTAATATTCAAAACCAAAACGTCACAAACTATTTTTAATGAAGTTGAAGCAGACCAGAGTAAGTATACGAATTTATTAAACTAATTATCTTTAGGAACCTTCATATGATGTTAGCACATTCTGTGAATATTATAAGCAGACTAATGGAATATAATTTCCTTCTAGACATCTTAAATCACTGCAATTCTTTTACAGGCTCTCCCTTGATAAATACAAATAATATTTTCCAATGCATTCTTAAATTAGAAAAGATTCTTAACACTCATCAAATTAAATTGGCGACTATCAATCCCCAAATACTACAACAACTGAAACTTACTCGCTGCCTAAATGATAAAAGAATTCAAGAAATTATAATACAAATTCGGGCGCCAATTGTTCAAAAGGCAATGACAAACCTAAAAATTATAAAATTAAAGGCTGCTCCTATTCTACGTGACAGTAATAAAATTTGTCAATGCAGAGTCGTACTCAGGTATCATGTACATATATCATTTGGACTACTCATGGAATGAATTACTTTGTTAACACTAAAACGCTTCCTGAAAAAGCTTGTACTCTTCCATCTGGAATGTGCTTAATTCACCCGGCACAAATCCAAATGGCTGCTGCAAATCCATGTTTATCCAATTTTCTTTTTGTAGTTCAATTGGATCTTTTAAACAAAATTGCAAATTATCATGTAAATCTGCTTTAAATAATCCACCATCAATAATTCGAGAAAATAATTATCAATTAATCCTTATAAATGCCACACATGCAAGAATAAATTGTACTCATAACGATTTCAATCGGCTTAAAAATGCGATCAAGCCAATTTGTCATTTGTTTGTCTCATTGACCTATGATTGTAGATTAGAACTGAATAACAAATTAGCTATCCTCACTCCACCATCGTTCGCATCAAAATTAGAAAATTATATGCCTACAGTGTACATAAAAATTCTTATTGAATGGACAAAATTTGGACATAATGTATATCTAAAAGCAAAGAATTTTGCAGTAGAACATTTTTCACCTTTAGAGTATGACGCTCTAGATCATGTCATAAGTGAAGATGGTTGGAAGTTGGTAGAGGGTTGTAGAAAAATAGCTTGGAATATATTTTTCAAAAGTAAAAACAAACACGATGATTTTAACGAAATAGCTCAATTGACACATAAAATTAAAAAAGTTGTTAACCCATTGAAGCCTAACTGCCCAATTGAAAATCTATTGTTCCGCAGTAATTTTGTAAATAAATCTCTACAAAAAGTAATTATGAATTGTCATGGTAATAGCAGACTACATGATATCATTATCAAAGAGGTAAAACAATTTGTAACTAATAATGATTTAATAATTAAGCCTAGTGAAAAAAATGCGGGTCTGTGTATAGTTAAAAGAACAGATTATGAAAATGGAATATTACGTCAACTCACAGATGAAAGTACATATAGACCTTCAGTTCAGGCAGAATTTGATATTAAAACTACAGAATTTCGTGATAAAGCTTGCTATTTAGGTAAATTTCTAAACAAAAACCTAAAAATGAAAACTATTATCCCAAATGAATACAAACCATCGTATTTCTATGTATTGCCGAAAGTACACAA
>JAQFZH010001394.1:0-21671 GCA_034695485.1 Entomobrya nivalis
CTAATCAGATGAAGCGTATTCGAGATATCGTGTACACAGACAGACGGACGGACAGACAGACAGACAGACAGACAGACTCTTTCTCCCACTCACACACTAATCCTAGAAACACACTACGTGCGTTAATAATATCAATTAGACGTTGAGTTTTATTAATGTTTTCAGTATTCAGTAAATTCAGCCACCCTTAAAATAAAATCCCTTTGTTCTATTATCTCGATTTAAGATGATTGATACGGGCAGTATTTTCAAAGCAAACAAACACGAAGATCAATTGCGGAGATTTAACTGAATTTAAGCATTTTTATTAAATTCATTCGCATAAATAAAATACACATGTGAAATAAAATAAATCCATAATTTTAACTATCATATATATTAAAAAATTAAATAATGTATAATATAATATCTCTGTATAAATTAATGTCAAACTGAAGAAATGTCAGGTCATTTACGTAAATGCTTTAGAGGCAACTATTAAACTTATACCACTCTCATGTCAGTCCTGTCATCGGAGGAATTTTTATCTAATCTCGAATCTCGGAGGAATTATATCAGCCGATCATTATTGTTCGAGCCGAGTCACGGGTAAAATGGCGTTTAAAAAATTCCCTTTCAAACAAATGTGACAAAAACACTGCGACTAGAACTTGGCTGGCGAAGTATATCTCTGCCAACGGAACCGTCCATGGTAAGTTAACTATCAGCATGAAGGTTCTCATGAATAAATCGAGGGGTTTCTTTTTCACATTTTCTTGCCTGTTAGGGCCGTTCTGTCTAACGGATATGGAGTCCATGTCATTGGGTTGCATTTTCTGAGTAAACACAAAAAAAATCAATTAAGTTTTCGTATGAAATTCGTACAGCAATCTTAAATAAAAATTATATTTTAAATATATATTTGCAGTTACCTTCCATTTATTCTTGCATATTACTCCTTTCCTTCCTCTCCGTGCATTAAACTGGATCAAACAGGAACTACATTAGAACTCAAAATGAGAAATACTACCCGAGAACTGAAAAAGAAAAAATGTTGACAATATTTTGGCACTTTAAGAGCGATATTTGTGTATCAGAGCAAGCATGTCTTTAAATGATCAAAATCTGCGAATCTGTTGTAATTGTATTAGTAAAAATAAGTGTTGTGTGTACAATTATTATGTATTAAAATTAAAGAATTCTCCAGTAGCTGGACCAATGGATGAAAGGCTACACAACAGCTACAAGGATAACTTATTTTTAAGGGCAACCTATCTCTATATGGATTTTACTCACCCAGATTAATTAGAAAGGGAAACACTTTCAATAAGATCACGGAGCACCATTCAATGCTACACAGCTTGCCACTTAACCAACACAACTGTTCAAGAATGGGGTCTAGTCTACTACTGATTGTTTTCGTGCGAGTAC
Organism: Entomobrya nivalis; assembly: GCA_034695485.1. Classification (NCBI taxonomy): domain Eukaryota; kingdom Metazoa; phylum Arthropoda; class Collembola; order Entomobryomorpha; family Entomobryidae; genus Entomobrya; species Entomobrya nivalis. The sequence continues at coordinate 1,411 of JAQFZH010001394.1, forward strand.
CAAAAACAACTTTACAAACGATTTTACAGCTATTGTATGGGTACACTATAATATATCCCTCACTTAATTCAACTGGTTAACGAAATTTATTCAATACGTTTCATTCATCATTTGCATTACATTGTGCAAAGTGCAAACGAGGTCTGCGTCCAATATGCCTGTACTACCTGCCCGCACCTACATAATATTCTCATAGTTCATCTCCATCGCAGATATCACTACACTGCTCAAAAGAAACTTTAACACGAACTTTTGTTGTTCAGTAGAATGTTTGTCATATAATGAACAGATAAGTATGTGTGTATACTGTGATTGTAATCTAGTTGGATTGAATTTTTGGGATCATGAAGCAATATACAAAGATCTTGATTCTATGCAGCAGAAGCAGGAATAGTTTGCTGAAGAAGATGGAAGATGTTTAATTGTGAAAGGAACTTATTACGCAGCTCAAACTCAAAGCACTGACAATGTAATAAGAGGTTTGTGTCTGTCTTTCAAGAAGAGTTGACATTCCATTTGCATACAGGGCCAGGGACACTTGACACCCATCTGTGCTTGCAGTTGAAATGCCTATTACATTTTACATACACTGGTGAAGAATTAGTGCCATACTCTCTAATTTCGTTATTTAAACAATGCTGCACATAATATTTTCACGTCAGAATTTTGTGAATAATTAATTTGATAAAAGCACAAGAGAAATCAAGATCTTTTGTATTTTGTTGATTTCAGCAGTGTTCTTCCGGCTGTTCGCCTACTTCATTTTTGGACTGATTTATAGGCCTGCAAGCTTCAGTCCTATTTCCCAAATCCAATTTTCAATGTCAATCGGCAGTCAGAGAGCAACATAAGTCCTTTTTCCTGCTCGAAAGATTAATTGTAAATATGTCTTAAAGATCTTTTATCTTGCATGCGTAAATATAGAAGAACGCACTAATTTGCGTTGTCATTAATATTAACTGGCAATATTTTTAATTTGCCAAGTTATTTATGAAATGATTCATTATTTGAATTTAACAAAACGGCCTAATAAATGAAAGTACACAGGCACACATAATCACTGTTTCGGGTTAGGTGTTTATTTCGTAAAAATAGAGCTGAAAATTTGGCTAAGATAGTTTTAATCAGCTTAAAATATGGAACCACTTGGAGAAAAATGTTGTATTGATTTTTCCTGGATTTATTTTATCACATCAGATCTTTTGTCGAATAGCACATCAAAAAAAATATGCGTATTTTAAAATTTATAACTCTCTATCCATTTGAGAAGGGAGTAAAAATTTACTGCGTAACAATTCTGTACTGTTCCAAGAAGCTGTTTATTTTACAACATAAAGCTACATTAAATTTTTGAGAATGCTGCATACTAGTCAAGTTTATGGCTAAATGAAATGCATAATATTTAATTCAAGATCACACAAGGACTTCTGTAAAGAACAATATAATATATTATTAAGACATAAACTGGATAGCGAAGTTTTCCATTATGGGAATATTTATACCTTAATTTCAAGTGAGGACGCTGAGAACCAGAATATGGACGTGCTTGGAGTTATGGAATGGAGCATCTTTATCCTTGCCATTAAAACCTTAGAAGCAGTTTGCATCTTCTTGCTTACTGGACCAAGACAAGTTGGCAAGAAATTCATCGTTTACTTTCAACCAATTTTTGTTGACCTTCGTCATGCAATAAACTTCAATTATGGATAAGCTAGTCAGTCATTTAGTATAGTAGTCTACCTGTAGATATGCCATGTTATGTTGCATAAAATGTAATATCTACCATTGCATTGTTCGTGCACTTTCAGCAACAACAAAGCTAGCAAGTTATGAACATAGCATCAAATCACGATTTCTTGTTTATTTTATTTTTTGAAAACCAAACCTTCCTACAGTACTGATCATCATATGAATAATGCAAAATTATGTTCGACATATTCAATGTGTGCATTAATTTAAAAACCTTGTCTTTGTTGTCACTTTTGTAGCATTGGCTTGTGAAGACATACCACAACACAATTAACTTTTTTACAATCTGTGGTAAAGTGCAAACTTTTGAGCAAAATCTTTGATTGGGTGTGTATGTATCTTACTACTTCGTAAAATTGTGAAATTAAATTAGTAAACGATATTAATGTTATGAGCTCAAGAATATGTTTGCCATGCAAAAAAGACATCCATATCGTAGGTTATCTAAAACATAAGCTAGTGCTGCTCTTATCCAATCTTCCCGCCCAGTCTTTAACACGAACCATGTTTTGCAGAACCCATTATCAAGAATACTAGTTAATTTTAGATATAACATTATATAAAAGTTTGTAGGAATTTTAAAAATGTACCTAACACACAGCTCCTTTGTCGTGAAATTTTAAAGTCTGGATTTTGTACGTCCTCCAGAGATTCATCTGGCTTGTGCAAATTAAAAAAAAAATAACACAAGAAATGCAAAGCAAATATTTAAAATGCATCGATGCCGCTAAGCATCTGACTTACGTTTTAAAAAACATTAAATTTTCATACATATTAAAACCGATATTCAGTATTTATTTAACCTTAGAATATGTTTAGCTGTTTGACAAATTAACATGGTTAAATTTTTGGAAGGCAACGTTGATAATTTTATGTCAATAAAGATTCTGACAATGACGTTATAAATTAGTTGTTTCCTCATAAACCCATTCTGTTACTCAAACTTTGATTGTTTACCCTCGCTCGTTCGTACACCCATATGATAGTTATTTAGTGTATTGGTGTAACTTATGAACTTTCCCATCCTAGTGCAGATTTATACAAATTTTTATTTCAAACAAAGTTAAATGAAACACCCACATATTATGCAGATTACTAGGTTTACTGAGAACGCAAAAATTGTCCATGTCATATTATTATGTGTGAAACATCAATCGCCCAATGCAAAACTTGTTAAGGGTTTTTTTTACTTCAATCATCTATTTAAAAACAAACACTACCACTACCACATTGTAGTTGACTTGAGACAACATGTTAACATGGCACTAGAGAGAGATCTCCCTTTTCTCCTTTCTCATTTTAATCCTTTTAATATTTCTCTTGTCTGCCATCTTTCACAACGACTCACCTCGAAAAGCGAATATGATTTGTATTGTTAACTATATATCATGTATTTTTTGAAACATTTTATCAAACCCAATTGTAAAAGTAATGAGGCCTTCACTTCTGACAACTGAGAGTGAGCACTTTTTTTTACCTATGAAAGAGTTGTTGATGCATCAGTTTCAATAACGCATTTATTTCAATCCAATTTTTTTCCGCCGCACATTTGTAATTTTCCTTAATATCATGCATTTTTCTTTGCTAATCGGTTAAACATACTCCATTTTAATCTAACCTTAAATATGACGAATTTTAGAAAACGAACCAAATAATTAGCAATCATATGCGTTGAAAGAGATTTACTACATGATTGCTGTTTGTTGTTTCGTCTTCCTCACAATAATAATGAGCTGTACAGATAACAGAACTGTTTAAACAACTATATCTAAATTAAATAACAAGCTATTTACTCTATCCGTAACTATCATGAATTCATAATTTTTACTTTGTTTATCACTTTGTAGCGATTATATTTTATGATGTTTACAAAAATATAATACCTAATGAATGACATTCGGTATAGCGAACTACGAGTGTTAGTAAAGTCCCAAAATTTTCAAGGTTTTCAGCCGTGATTTTATTATAAAATACCAAACCATACAGATTTGCTTACTTTCCCCACAATTTTAAATTTTCTGACCATAAAGCGTAAATGATAACGTCGGTTCTTTTGACGGTAATCGGGATATATGTAATCTCACAGTAACACCGCTGCTGGAAGATTAGTGGCCGTGATTTATGGTTGAACTCATCCAGTACTGAATATGAAGTCATATTTTCTTCAGAGTATACTTATGCAATATATAATTTAGTGGTGCCATTTAAGTTTGATGATATATACATTTCAACGAACTGTTGGAACTAAAATTTACCTAGAACTAATATTATGCATGTATGTATGAACATATGAAAGAACGGTAACTGTATGAAAAATAAAATCAAGATTTGAGGAGCAGTTAGAAAAATTGTTTCAAGCAACATGAAGGACATAAGTCGTGATATAGTGATTGCTTTAAATTGTGTAAATTGACACAGCTAGTTTAAAATAGAAAGATTTTAAATTGACCATTCTGAAGTTTTTAAAAACTGACTTTTTAGCTTAAAAACTGTTTGATTCAAAAATGTCGAGTTTTGACGTAGATGACAATTTTACAATTAAGAAATTTGACAGGGCAGGACGATCGTAAGAATTCAAATAATTTAAAAACAAAATGACACTTTATAAATCATTTTAATCGTTATTCCATTCCATAATTGACTTTCCACCTTTTCAATGATTTTTAAAATTAATTTTGTAGTTCATGGCCCTTGCCCCCATATTGTGTTTTCAAATGCAAAGATGCTAAACCATGGATTAATCCCGAGCTGTTCTTTATTGCCCCAAATAGCAGTCATCACACTGGGGTCATGATAGTTGGAGATATTGCCGAACAAGAAAAAGATTATCAGAGACAAAAAGCCTTTCCGCCAATCAGAGAAGAACCGGAAGCAATTTATGCGGAGTCGGTACAAGTTTATGGATTGCCATTGCCAAACACAAAAATCAAGTTGATTGAATATTCCGAAAGCCCGGAAAAGGGAATTGACCCGGGTGACTCAATAAATAATTTGGACGCGCTTCCTGGTAATAAATTCACACAAAAAGGTGCAACCAAGACTCGAAGTAAAACAGGAAGCGAAAAGAAGCGCAGGTGGTCACCTTTTCAGAAAGAGAAAAATCAACCCTCGCGAATATTTTATTGAGCAAGATTGAATACCTTTTAATTCTTCTGTATACATGGAAAAAATAGATGGTTTAAAAAAAGATGGAATGAAAGTAACATCTTAAGAGTGAGTAGTTTGAAATGTTGCAATAAATCTGTCTGGACATTTTTTCAATTTTAAAATCATGGCACGTAATTTTGATTGCGCACATGGATATGTACATATGTGTGGGAGTAAATTTTCCAGAGTTTTATGCAAGACGCATGTATCCATAATGAAACTTGATGTTCGCAAAAATAATACATGTCAATCCACAATTCGACAATGCATTGTGATTACAATTCATTACATGACCCCACTTCAAGCAAACATTATGATAAAATCACATAAGTTGTAAACAAGACTATAGCTTCAAAGTAACTATTGTGTTTTGCTTTTTTGTTTTCTATAAATATTTGTACTAATATGAATGTTAAACAATAGTAAATCTCATGACATGGCAAATAATAAAAAAAGTCAAAACTCGGGCTACTGGACTTTGCATATCTGGTTATGTAAGTTTTATTCTCTAGTTTTTACTCCATGTTCACTTTAGGCTTTCGAGAAAATAATCGACATGACAGGTAGCAAAAGAAATGACTGCAGGATAATTTCATCACAATGACAAACAGTGCAGTGGAATACCTAGTGCGTATTATAAATAGTGATATTGGAAGGTTGACATATTGTATATTTAGCATTTCAATTGTGTCATCGGACAAAGGACAGATTTTCTACTACAATCGCGATTATAAGCTCAGAGGTTGAATGATACGGACAGACAATAGTGTAAACTGGAGTTAACCATTTACAATCAAATTAACATTCACGCTAATTTGCCGTAACTAATATAAAACACTTCTTTTGCTGAGCTGACGCAACTTCAGCACACCGCCGATATGTGATGCTCTTTATAATACCAAAGTACGTTATATATCAGCTTTAATCAGTATAAATAACTCACTCCATAATATTAGCACAGAACCTCCATATTCCACGTTTTACTATACAAAACGCTAAATGTGCTTGCGCATATTTTAATGCAAGTTTTCACACTTGCCTGTCTATCTTAAAAAACGATGTGTGTTCATTTATGTACGTGTCATGTAACCTAATACCAAACCAACTACCAACGAGTAATATTAATTGTGATGGAAGGTTTTCAGCGTGTTAAATAACACTCGCTTACATATATCCCATTTCATCGAGCAATCATTTTGTGTTAATGTTAAACAAATAAGCAGTATCACCTTTACTACTTGCTTCCTCTTCATAATTCACTTATTAGCTGTCGATAGAAATAATTGTAGTCATTTCATAACAACGGCTGTCGGCAATCGGTTCCAAAAAATTGCGGTTCGAAGATATGACAAAAGTCAAGGATTTGATTTTTAGCTACAACAACGATATAAACTGCTTCAATTCTTTGTTTTACAATAAAATCAGGCTATTATTTTTACATAATATTTTCAACATGTTCTTCACGTAACATTAAAGATCAGAAACGATTTGTAAATTTGAAGTGCTACCAACCGAACGAACATTAGATAGTTTCACGTGTAACTCTTTCATTAAAATCTGTGTTTATCAATTATCTTTTTTATCAACTTTTCACAATCAGTTCAACTAACTTTTCATACGATTACCATCATAGCTTGCTAAAGCTCAATACAGTATACAGATACAGTGCGTGTTTCCAGTCTGTCAAATTGAGTGCGCTACCATGTAATTGTGCGTTGTTGTATTGTGTCATGTCTTTAAAAGCATTTTATTGTATCAGAATTCTGTTCGAAGGTTAAAAGTGTAGCGTAGCCATAATTGATAAAGATTTTTTTTATGGCAGGTGCAATATTGATATGGGTGTTTGCATACATCTTTGTACACAACCGAATAATTCGATAAGTTGTGAGAAGTTCAGGAACTTTTAAAAATGGTAGGGCATCCCCTGTCATTTCTAATTATACTCGTGATCTCATATGTGGCAGTAGGAAGTAATTTAGTTGTATTGAAATCGGATATAAGAAATGAAAATTCCAACAAAGGTCACCTCCACATTGCCAGTGCGACTGGCAAAGATCCTACAAAATTTGAATCTTCCAAGTTGGTCCGCAAGCGAAATACATTTGACGAATATGGAAACTTTGATCCCCAGTACAGTACAAAGGAACCCAAAGTCTGGTTTCATTTCACTTCTGCACCACCTTATCTTCAAAAATCAACCGAGCAGGTTGAAACGTCTGAACAACAAAACATGACAAATTTTACTTATCAAACTAGTAAAAATTCATTTTTCTCATTGAAGGCTTCCAGCAATAGTAGCTTTAGTTTAAATCGTATTGGATGCTTTTCAACGTGGGAAAAGCAGTACACATTTCTTCAGAGTCCTGATACTCACAAATATGATGACAGTCAACTTGCGATAGAGTGTGCCAACAAATGCTTAATTCACGTAATTTTTTAAAAATTCCTCATACTCATAATTTGCTTGCAAATAATAAAGCCAACAATAACCTATTCTATATATATACGCCATTTAAGCTTGAAAACACTATTTATAAATTGTACAGGGATTGCAGTATCAAATTAGTTTTGTGAAAGGGGCTGAATGTAAATGCTCTCCAGTACGAGGATTTGAATCTGAACTAACGGATGATTCACTGTGTAATATTGAATGTCCAGTCAAAGACTTCGACCCATTAGCAAATGGAGAAATAAAGAATCCATGTGGTGGAAACCGTGGCTATTCTGTTTATTGCACATCAGGACAAGAAAGTTGTAACGACTTGGTGCGAGATGCTGAGCGGCAGCGCCAGCGTAAAGTCCAAGAAAATTCTAAAAACATATTATTGCCAAGTGCAAAGAGCCACAACTCGGAACCCTTACTACATCAACCTTGTATCAGTTGCAATTTTTCGCAAAATAATTTTTGTAAAAGTCCGCACATACTTCCCAGCAATGATTATTTCCCAACCAATTCCCCCGAAAAATGTGTGGAGTACTGTGGATCCAGCGTTAGTTATTTAATGCGCGGTAGTGGTGATAAGGAAAGGCTACCAACGAAATACGCCTTATTAACTTGGTGGTATGATGGTCAGGCAGATTGGCCGATATGTAGCTGTATTGACGAAGAAGAAAGACAACTATTGTCTGATGTAGAAAACCCCACCACATGCAATGTACCCTGTCCTGGAAATCCCTCCGCGATCTGTGGAGGTAAAGAACAAGGTAGGGTTATATTTGGGACGGTATATTGTGTGGATAATATGGGGTGCACTCCATTCGAAATGACAACGACCACTACTTCGAAATCACACTCTTGGCCAACGGTTGATCCATGCAGTGATGATAATGATGATGACATAGAATGCGAGGAACAGCCACCTCCAGAAGATGGTACAAGTGAGCTACCTCCCCAAAGTAGTACAACTGAGGAGCCCGACACTACTACAATTGAAACAACCACTATGGAACCAACTGAAACTACATGGGAAACGGAAACCACTACTGCTGAAGTTACCACCTCTACGACACCGTCCACCACAACATCAACCCCTTCGACACCTACCCCTACAGTCAGTACTTCTAAGCCTACGACAACTAGTACACCAAAACCCACAACTCCAATAGTTTGTGGCAAAAAATGTCAATCTAATGACCGCAGAGGGTATTATTGGGAAGCATGTGCTGGGCGTACGGCAACCGCTAGGTGTGTTGACTTGCACCAGAATTCTAACTCTACTGGTCTTGCATTTTGGAAATGTTCCGAAAATGGGGAGTTTGAAACACCCTATCCAGATGTATCAAACTGTACGTCAGTATGGCTAGAAAAAAAGCAAGAAGAAATAAAAAATATATCGGACATTGTAAGAACGATAGAAATAATTTGTAGATAACAAGTACATGCAATAAAGCGTACTTAAATAAATAAATTTACATTTTAGGACGACGCGGATGCATTTGTCAGCAGATTGTCAGACGCTTGCAAAAATTCTGGAAGCTCAGACTCGTCCAGTAAATATTATGGTCATGAAATCAGAAACATTGTATCTCTAGTCGGATCAGTAGTCTCCAGAGCGAAGAACTTTTCCTCAGAAGGATCATTACTTTCGGAGCTGGAGTCTGTTGTTGAGAAGGCTGTTGACCTAAACGCTTTCCTAATGCAATACCATGAACCCTGGAAAGATCTTCCACTTCCGGAAAAATCAGAGATTTCAACTGATATCATAGATAATACAGAAGATGCCATATTTCATTTGACACGTGAAGCGTATGATGACCATTACAAACGAATTTTCAATAGTGCAAATAGCACTGACGCAAATAAATTCCTGATTTTGGCTGAAACTTTTGATAAGGAGACTTATACAGCTAATAATGGAAGATATGAATTTCCTCCAAAAGCTGAGAGGGATGAGCACGACTCATTCATCAAACTTCCCGACGGTTGGTCAAATCGGGTGTCGAATAAACAAATAGAGATTGCGGCTATGTCAATCAGCTCTGACACTATTAGCAGCATAATGCCTGGACAGTATGACAGGTATGTTGAGCTTTAGTAAAACAAATTACACAATATCCCGAGATGATCCCAATGGCCCCAGGAAATTATAGAATTTTCTTTGTTGTTGATTTAGCTTAGTGTCTAGCTCTTTTATTGATGAGAAGGGTGACGAGAGCAGTAAATTGATAAATGGAAACTTGATATCTTTCACTCTCATGACTGAAGTAAAATCACAACAGACTTTAGAGGAAACTGCTCCATCTCTGAATCGACCTTCTATACACTTTACTGGTTTGTCAGCCTCAAATTATTAAGTCAACTATAAAGAGGTTGTCCCTATGAATTTCGATGTCAAGTTCAAGGAACACTACAACTAGTCCTTCTATATTGTTTTATTGCAGGAAAAGGTGTTGAAATCACCTTTCATCATGATTTGGAGGCTTGGGGTGATGACATAAGAAGTCTTCGAAGAGAACTACACGACGGAGAGAAGCCAAAAGCTGTTCTTGGAAGTTCGCAATGCGTTTATTGGAATACCACAGCAAAGTAAAGATTTATGAAAAAATGTCAATGCTGGTTGAACTATGCACTCTGAATTAGTATAACAAATATATTAATTTCTCTGATATATAGCGTGTGGTCATCTAAAGGATGTAAAACTATAAAGGCAAATCGGTTTGAAACTGTTTGTGAATGTGACCATTTAACTTCGTTTGCCATTCTAATGGATGTCCACAGATATGTTGTATGTACATACATACTTTTATCGATACATAGCAATTTTAAACCACTACCACTTTCAAAAGTAGTTTTAAATATTTTTCACCTTCGATCATTAATTTCAGGGAAAGGAATTCGGGTTGGAGATACTAACGTTAATACTTGTTCCCGCTTCTGAGATAGCCCTGCTGCTCAGCATAATCATTCTGTCGTCTGTAGGTGGCCTCCAGAAAATTCGAGCGACAATTACCAAGAATCTGTCAATTTGTTTGTTTATTGGAAACGCGTTGGTACTCTTTGTTTTAGATCGCCATTATTTCAACATGAACGAGGTAACATAAATGAACTTAACTTTACATGCACATGGTGCGATGCCAGGGATGGCCATAAGCAAACTTAAATTAAATTTTTGATAACGTTTCAGGCAACCTGCGTTGGTGCCGCAATGTTCACTCATTATATTTTCCTGAGTGCTTTTATGTGGATGCTGATAGAAGGAGTCCAACTTTATAGAATGGTGGTTCATGTATTTGATTCCGGAAGAAGTTACATAAAATATTTTGGAATATTTGCCTATGGAAGTCCCATAATCATTATTGCAATCACCGCTGCAATCGGTTATTTGAGAGGTGATAAACCTTATGGGGGAGATGTTTAGTAAGTCCACACTAATTAACTTCATACAAAATAATTCAATTAAAAATTAAATGATTTGACTGACTTCATTTAGTTGCTGGTTGGAGGGGTCGTACATGTGGAGCTTTCTGGGACCTGTTGCAGTCATTACAACTGTAAGTAACACATATTTGCTAAAAATTGAAGTACTATTTTTTAAATGATCAAAGTCTAGTTAATATTTTTCGTTGTATTATAGGTTAATTTTATTGTACTATTCATCGCTTTGAAAACAGCATACCATGTTCAGCAAAATAAGAAGGCGTCACCTGTGTTTATAATGGGGAAAATTCGTTCTTACAAGTATGTAATATTATTTTTAAACATATACTTATACACTGTTATTGTGTCCTCTTGGCCTCATTTTTTCACAAGGAGAACCCATTAAATTTTTTATTGAATCGTTAATTCCCAGGACCTGGTTTAAGGGGTGTTTCTCTCTAACTGTAATATTGGGACTAACTTGGGTTGTTGGGTTTTTCACACTAATGAAGGCACCGGGTGGGATAGTAGCAGCGTATTTCTTTACTATTCTGAATGCATCTCAAGTATGTAATATATATTTTTGTTGTTAACTGTATTTAAAAGAAGCATAATTATCAACGAATTTTGGTCTTATTTGTTTTTGTGTAGGGAATGTTCATTTTCTTTTTCAACTGCGTGTTCAATGAAAAGGTGAGATCGTTTACGCGAAGAAATTTATCAACATACTTGCCATCGTGGTTGTCGTCCTCTGTTTCCTCAAATGGTGGTAATGGTGGCAATGATGGATCTGTAAACGTAAGCTACAAAATATATAGTGCTACCGTTTATTTGAAACCTTTGTTAAATATTTTTGAAATTTTATAAACTACTTATTTTTTAAGGGAAAACGACCTTTGTCCTCTATGAAAAGTGGAGAACCATACATAATCGAAAAAGGGAAGAAAAAGTCCTCAAAGCGCAACATCAACTACGCCAGAGAAGTAACGGGATTACCCATAATTTCACCAATTAAAACAGAAAAAGAAGTTGCACCAGTTTCAGCAGTTCGAAGAGGTCAACGGAACACAAGGGTCGACTTTGTGGAGCCCTTACAAGACCATTACATTTCCGACATACCAATGCAGCGATGTGAATCAATTGGTACAATTTCAAGTGTAGATTCTATTCGAAATTTGTCTCTTTCAGAAACTGGTCACATCTCTTCCGACAACAGTCAAAATATTTTGATCTCTAATAATCCAAGATTTCGATAGTTTTTTTTAGCCAAGTCAACACGTTCCCTAACAGTATTTTCTTCATGTACCAAGTTTGTGTACATTGAGTACACATACATTTTTACTACATAATAAGCTACTATTATCTTTTTTTTTATGGATTCTCAGCTTTCACCTAAATACGCCGAACCGAGTGCAGCTTTATATTTATAAACACCTCTCATTTCCTGTTTATTCAAAACCATTAAAAGCATTTAAGTATCATGGATGTGCATGCATCATGCATAACACCAACCAACTAACATATAATTATCTCATTTTACCTTTTATTGTTTTACGTTGAAACAATGCAAGAATGTACCAAATAAACAAACACAAACGTGATGTAAGAATGATTGTTCATTTATTTACCAAAAAAATATTAAAACTTTACTGGCCTGTCTTGTCCTGTCATCATCAAGCCAGCCCCAAACCAACAAACAACAAAGCTCTTCGTTCTGTCCCCATTTCCTTTTAAACCAAAAATTATGTTGTAGTCTACGGGAAAATCATTAAACCAGTTTAACTACCTTTGCATCAGCATCATACTAGTTAGTACCTGCATTGTTGATTGTTATTTTTAGAAAGTGTCATTTGTGAATTTAGTGTTTTTGGTTTATTTCCCACCTCTTTACCTTGCCAAGTACCTAAAAAAGGTTTGCCAAAAGAAGTTAGTGATCATTGCGTCTCGATGATGCATGAACAATGAAGGCATGCATGAATGCATGGCCATTGGCCATTATGGCTTCAAGTTGAGTTTGTGAGTTGAGTTGTTAGTTGAGCAAAGCGAGCGAATGAACAAAGACGAGCAAGAGCTCAGCTTAGCGTCAGCTCTCTGCTGTGCTGTATTTCTATAAGGAATACTCAAGCCATAGAGTTCTCATTCTGAGGTAGTGGCGCCCGGGCTAATACAAGTTTGTTTTTATAGCATTTCTTCAGTTCATTACCCTCAATGGTTTCAAATTTGTGATCAATCATCTGTTTTAAATGCACTACATTTTATTATAAACAAAGTTAATTAAATAGTTTAACTGATAGATTTTATTATTGAAGTACTGAATTAAAAAATTTAGTTTTTAGACGACACTGCAAACTGTGATTTTTTACTGCAACTCAACTCAGTGTTCATATTTATTCTTTTGTTTACAAAAATCAGCAGCGGAGCGCAGAGCGCACCACACACCACACCACGAATTAAGTTTTGGATTACTGGACTGGAGTTAAGGTGAGCTTTGAATTGCGTTGAATATGACCGGGCGGGATAATAATTTATGAAAACTAACTTTGACAATTGAAATTAATTTTTATAGGTTTTTAAACTGTTGGAAAAAGTTCAACTGGAGGTATCCAGTACCACAAAAAATACAAAATGTTGTATTTGGAGGATTACTTGGAAAGTAAGTCACAGGATGTGTTTCAAGTTTTCATTTTATAATTGACATTGCTTAAAAAATTTGAAACTAAATTTGAAATGGATTTATTTTCAGTGATTGAGCATCTTCCACAAGAGCTTAAAGATCGTTTCACTGAAATACGTGAGTTGGATTTAGAAGTACAAAGTAAGTGAAATTACATTTATGCATTGTAATTAACTTGAAAATGTTATTTGTGCGTTAAATGTATCATCATATAATTTGAATCTGCTTGTAGATGCTTCGGATAAGTTGGACGAGCGTGTAAAATCTTTCTTTCAGCAAGCCAAGAAGCAAAAGCTTAATGAGCGTGATACTGAATATGCAGCCATTAGGAAAGATTACTACAAAGTTTTGGACAATGCAGGTAATAATATTAGTTGGAATTCTTGGTTTAGAAATTTGAAGAAGTAAGAGTTGACTTGACATGTAATTTTTAACTGTTTACAGATGAGAAAGTTAACCAGGCTAATCAATTATATGATCTAGTGGATCGGTACTTACGTAAACTTGATCATGAGCTCCATAAATTTAAAATGGAATTGGAAGCTGACAATGCAGGCATTACAGAAATACTTGAAAAACGTAAGCGAAACATTCAACAATGACAATGTTATTTGGTGTAATCTAATAATTAGAATGTAAGAATGATGAAAACCACAAATCACACATATTCTTCTGTGATTTCAGGGTCCTTAGAGTTAGATACGCACGAACGTGAAAGGGATCGAGGAGATCTGCATAGTCAAAAGGAAAATCGATATGTTACCGGACAAGCTGTCATAAAAACTGAAAAGAAATCAGAGAGGAAGAATTCTCACGAAAAAGCTGGAACTTCTGGATTTCTCGTTCCTTATTCGAGTGGATCTACTACACCAACATTAGCGTACAGTTTAGGTCATATGGGAGCTGGAGGGAACGCAATCGCAGCAGCTGCTTCTCAAGCGATCGCTGCGACCCAGCAGGTATGTCACAGTTTGCCTTCGATTTGGTAATAGGCTGATCTTTGAAATACAAGAATTAATTTTGTTCCTAATTTTATCTGCCCAGATGCAGCAAGGGAGACGTACTGCTAGCCTAAAGGCATCATACGATGCTGTAAATCTTGGACTTCAAACTGCGGAATTCAGCGTGGGTCGAGAACTTCTAGTCAATGCTGAGTTACATCATGCTGCCCAGCAGGCCATAGCTGCTACTACTTGTGATCGATCGGGAGTAGATCTGAAACGAAATAAAAGGTCATTTAGGATAACGATTACTCGTAGATTTTTATTTTCTATTTGGCATTTAATTTTGTTGACATAGCCGAATTTGTTTTTTTACCATGTAGAAAATCTCAGCATACTCAGAACCAGGAGTTTCCACAACCTCCCCAAGAAGAGCTGCCTGAAGAACCTGTCTTGATGGATACAGAATCAGCGGAATGGACATCCTTTTCAGCAGATTCCACTGAACCTCGATATTGTGTGTGCAACGAAATTTCGTATGGCGACATGGTGGCTTGCGACAATCCTGATGTAAGCAATTTCAATTCAAAGCAGTGGTTATATTACTGTTGAACGTAGAAATGCATTATTACAATGTATTTTAATTAATGCTATTTTATCTAGTGTCCCATTGAATGGTTTCATTATGGATGTGTTGGAATCACTACATCTCCGAAGGTAAGAATTAATGATGCATCAGAATCTATTCGTTTCGAAGAACTGAAGACCTTTGGATCACGTATTTCCTTTTTATTTTAGGGAAAGTGGTATTGCCCGCAGTGCGCCGCATCAATGAAAAGACGTGGGAGGCAACCGAGATGAGGAGCATGAAGAATTTACTGTGAACTCTATGTTAATAGTGTATCTAAATTAGAAGTGTTTCTGTAGCATGTAACGTTCGTCGATTGATTGTATAAACTCGTCCAAATCTTGGAAACAATCGTTTTCAGAGTATGTATTCCACAGTTTGTTTTATTAGTGTTATGGTGCACATTTGAAAACCAAATTAATGTTTAATTTTAAGGAGAGACATTTTGCTAAGTTGTTCATCGAAATGCAACAGCCGATTTTGCTGTATAAAATATTTTAACGAGAATTTACCAATAAAATGTATTCATATGATCCAAAATGGCTTCAATATCTGTGGAATGTTTCTTTTTTTCGATTCTTAATACATAGAATGATGAGTGATGAAAGTGATGTGATCAATATACATGTACAATGAGGGTAGAGATTTCTCTGATATGAATTTTGAGATAAAAAAATACATTTAATGATCATGCTTGGGTTCAGTCATTTCGTTTTCCCTTCAGGAATTATTATATGCGATGATACGTATTTATTTCTGTAATGCATCAGTACATTTTAAAGGGTACAATCCACTTCGCACTTTCATGAGATCAGGGAAGTAGTTCCCTAATTTTTACTTGATCATCATGATATTCTTGGATCCATTTACGGATGACTCGTTTCTCAAATTCCCTGGCTGTTAACACAGAAGGAGGATCCATTGGATTAGCTGCTCGAAGATCGAGATGATGTGCAGCATCTTCGATCACAATAGCAAGCAAACTATCTGACAAGTTTTGTAGAACCCCAAAAGGATGCCACGGATCCAGCACGCCATTACTAGATAGGTCAGGGAAAAATATATAAAATGTATGTTTTCACTGGTCGTATTCCATTAAGCCTGTTAAATATACACTATAATGAAACTTTTTTACTGGAAAGGTAAAATAGGAGAGTGTTTTGCGTTAATTGGATATGATAACATAGTTAAATTCTCTGGTACTTGCTTTCTTCTCTTCGACGGAGTGACTGATTATGTGTCACACATCGTTCAAGAACTTGATGTTTGTGGTGTAAAATCGATCAAATCCTTTTAAACTAATGCATTTCATATTTTTCATACATCATATTTTTGAAGTCTTAATAACTTTCGTCTTACGCTGATCATACATATCTGCTATGTAGTGAAGTGTCGTGTCAAATGAACTACAGCACGCTGCGCTATTCGTTGTTTATACATATAAACCTAGTTGTGTATTTACCTGAATACAATATTTGATGCTGCAAGAATATTTTTCCCACCATATAATAAATCCATCTTATCCAACTGTGGTGTCACGCCAAATTCAATTTCACAGTCACTAATGAACCCCTTCACGTCCCATGCTTGAGGTTCAAAAAAATCTTGCACGCCATCATCGCAAACTGGGTCTATTAATTCTGTGCAAGTTTGAAAATCAAATGACTGGGCGTCCATTTGGCTGAATCCGTTGCTACTTACATCTTCAATATTTGTATAATCAAAGCAATCGGTTTGTCCAGTGTGATTATAATACATGTTTATCCCATCAAACAATTTTGTAAGGAGATTCTCATCAGTATCAATATGCCCCAATCCAAGGATATGAGTGGCTGTCAGCTTTTTGCAAAATGTCTAGACACAAAAAATAATGATGTTAAAAACCTTTCAACTTAATTGGATTAGAAAGTAATTAAGTCTCTTTTCTCTATACTTTCACTGGATGTGCAGGTAGATCACGAATGAAGGTTGCAGGGTAAGGATAGTTTACCATTCCCAAGTCGCTATACATTGTCTGCAACCAAGATTTGAGTGTAGTGACGTTATCAGCAACTTCAATAGGTTGACAGAGTCTCCACGCTTTGCCCAACCATTCCTTTCCTTCGTCTATAAATAAAGTACACGTGTAAATCGATTAAGCTAACCTTCTCAGTGTCAAAGTATCTTTTGCGTCAATGATAATTTAAAATGAAAAACACGTTTTCAAAAGTAAGATAAAACTACTAACCGGTACTTGTTACATGGTTGATAGAATTCCAGGATTTTCTAATAGATTCCACACACTTGGGATGATCCACTGAAAATACTTGCTTCAATACTTTATCATGCAGCTCACATCCGGCATCCGTGAAAAAGAGAGGTGCCGAAGCAGCTATTCCTCTAAAACAAGTTTTGACGTCAGTGACGTTAATGTGGGTGGTCATATCTAAAAGGTCGCTTTTCTAAGATATATAAATACTTTAGCAATGTACCCTTGAATTATATGAGGATATTTCATTCTAATATATGCCGTCAATTGGCCTCCGTACGAGCCCCCAAATGAAATGACAGGACTGGATTCTGCCAAAAAAGACTTTTTCAGGGACGTCAGCAGCCTGGCATAATCAGCTAACACTTGTTCAACGGTTAAATATCCAATTATGCTATTCTATTAAGGCGAAATATATAATTTGAAAATTACAACCAATTAAATGAAAATGCACTAGCACCCTAGTTTTTATAATAAATAACTTTTTATCTGCTATGCAATTTACGTCAGGATAAGTATAAGTAAAATTTTCCGGAAATGATTCTCCGTAGAATCTGTGTTCTCCAAATACTAACATTGCCCCAAATTCTTCCGCTGTTTCCCACATGAAACCTGAACCAACCCGAAACAAAAAAATGAGAAAGAAATACTTATAATGCAAGCGTGCGTTCAACAGACACATTTTTAATGGCAGCTTTTCCGGATTTGATGGTGTCATTTGATTGTGAAATGAAATATTGCTAACCTGTGTTATTTGCAAAAGATTCAATATCGCCTTCATTTCCGGTGTAGAAAAATATGGGTCCATCAGGTTTCTTCCAGAACGTATCATTATAAAGATATTTAATTGTAAATGTGGTGTTGCGAGTGAAACTGAAATGATCCAACTAAATGTGAAGAAAAGAAAATTGAGATATGTGTCAAGATACCCCACTTCTTTAAAACGGTTTTACTTTTAAGTTGTTATGTTCCAAAGTTCACTTACTGGAACCTCAAAAAATTCAGTAACATAAGTGTAACCGCTACCATTCGGAATTTTATAAAATAAAAGGCACAGTATTATCTGACATATAAATCTTAAATTAAAAGTATACTTGAGCCCCATTTTTTAAATTTTTAATGCAATGACAAACGAATACTTAAATGGTGATCTGGAAAATGTTAAACGAGAAGTACAAAGGCAAGTCCATAAACTGTGCAAAAATTTGATGAATGAGTTATTGAGTGATGCATACAGCAACCACTTACAACTTATGATATAATCTTAAGGTACAAAATAACTAATATATTCGGAGATTTAAATTTACAAGGCAATCTGGTATGAAGCCACTAAATCTGGGAAATTCACGTTTACTGTAGTCAACTACATTTTTTAAATGAATGAATACAAAGCTCTCAATTCCATTTGTGTCCAAGCCCAAGCAATGGAAAAACCAAGTGATGATCATATTTATGATAATGCTCTGATTATTTAAATGGTCCGAAATGGAATACTGACCGCCGTATTATATACCAGAAATAAAGTCGTTTATAGCATGTTGCGGAAAATGTGCTTTATTTATCTTTCAAGTTCAAAAATAAATGAATAATGTATCTATAATTACAACTCTAATTCGATTTTTTATTTGAAGAACCATTTTGTATTCCATTTTTATGAGAATGGTAATCAGTGGAATGAATGGATGGCTTCAACGCAAGTTGCATACTCCAGAGTCCAATAGAAAGACCATAAACGCCATGCATCACTTGACGTAGAACGGGTCCAATGCCTGGAGTCAGTAAAACGTACAGAATAACTACACCACTTCTCAGAATTTCCATCATTCCACCTATTTGACGATCTTCTAAAACAAATCCAATGCTCGTTAAGGAAAACAAGATGAAAGTCACAACGGATATAACAGTTTGCTGGTTAAACATCTTGAAGGCAAACAAAAAAAAACAAATAGATTTAAAAAGACATAAAACCTTTCTTTTGGAACCTGATATTACCAAATTCAGAGAGCAATTTATATATCATCACTTCTGTAGCTTTGGTATATTTGATATATACTACATATTTATATTACGTATTTTCTTACAAGTTCATTCGACGAAAGGACATGAAAGACGGAGATGAGAATCACGAAATGTAATCCCGCATACACATTTTTCCATGTCGGTAATGGTACATCATAAAGATCGCGATTTGGAACCTAAATGTGTGCATAATATAAGTTTAACAGCACAAGGATACTTGGGCGATAAACCATTTTTCTATGTGACCAGAATATTTTTTTTACAAAAACAGTTTACTTTCACTCAGAGCACATAAACAAACTAGATGGTAAAAGTACAAGGCTTGTAATAAATTGCTAGCAACCAGGCATATATTATATTTTGTACCTCAGGGACATCATTAATGTCTCCAAGTCGAGGACTTCCAGGTCCAGCCCAACCAGGCCCATTCAAAGCAACAGAAATTTTATCATTCCACTTTTCATATTCTTTCATGCGATTCCATATTTTAGGATAATAGAATATCTGCTCAAAAAAAAAATGCATTTAGATTTTATTTTTTCGTGAAAATTTATGCGTGGACTACTTTCCAAAACAGTAAAGCCATGGAATGGAGCATAAAAGTCCACAAAAATGTTGGCACTTCTGTTATTATGAGGAAGCACAAGGAAATTTTTATTTGTAGACATTATTATCGTCATTATAACCTGTAGCCAAAATGGATTGAATGACTTGACGTCTTCCACCAGTCCATATACTATTTTCTCGCCAGGCTTTTCTTCTGCAAATGTTCCAAATATCCGGTCCTACACGTCACACACGCAAGTTATCGTTGTTGTCATAAACAGTAAATAGGAAAAAAGGAATGAACAAACAACAAAAAGTTTGTATATGACTATAAGCTCTGTATAAAAATTATAAAATCACCCCAAATTTTTCAAGCATTTTTGAAATTCTACGGCATAGTACAAGATATTGACCACGCATCATTGTGTGTGGGACACTTATTTAGTAGGTAA